>JAQIWA010002197.1:0-14264 GCA_034693305.1 Eueremaeus valkanovi
GAATGGCATTCAATATAACTATTAAAGAGATATAAAGAATAAAAGTATTAATTAATACGAAATATAAGAATAGTTTTGATGAATGATATCGAAGTCATGACAACAATGATTGTGAGACTCATTGATTGCAATCGACAGCTTATTTATATTTTTGTCCGTTTTATCTCTCATTAGCCAAATAATTCAAAAATGTTGGATCAGTTGAGGAGTTTTTTTAATCACCATGCTGAGAAACTAATATATTTATATAATTCCGATCAAAATGTAACCCGCATAAATAATCAATAATGACCTTGACTCTACATTGAGGTAATGAGAAGACTAGACTGAGAGACGCAAACATTTATATACAGCTCTTATGTAAATAAAATAAATAATAATTAGTTTTATAAATCGATTTTCATCAGTTAGCTCAGGGATAGCTAGAACCTATTTGGTATAATATCAACAGTGCGTTAAAAGCTGCACTCTTGGATTGCTCACTAAAAATATGCATTGATTAGAATTAATAGCTTGAGCGCGCAATTCAAGTGTGCAATTCTTGGCTTTTAACGCACTATATATATATTCAGAGATTATTTATAAATTTTGTTGTTTAAAGGAGCTGGGCCAAAAAAACTTTTTTTTTGTAGGTTATTTAATTTTTCAATTGATTTTTAAGCAAATACTTGAGTAATTATAGCTCTACACATAAGAAAAAAATAGTTTCAAGTAGGTTCGTGTATAAGTATAATCTATTAAAACAATAATGATCCTGGTCGTGGAAATCGGTCATTAATATTATATTTTTTTCATTAGTTATCGCAGAAAAAATTGATTTTATTAGAAAAATATATTCTCTAAATATAAAACTGTACTATGTACAGCCTAACTTTATATTCAAGATCATTAACGGATAGGAAGCGATTGAATTGAGAAGAAGAATAGGAAAGCAGCCAGTCAACTCTGGTAAGTTTGATTTGATTTTTAAAATATTTTAAATTATTAGAACAAAATAAATATTTCAAGAAATATCAATAGTGTAATCTAGTCCTTTGTTTCTATATTGACGTTTACATAATTAATCTTGCTATAATTTTATACAAAAATATTTCAAGAGTATTTTGATCAGACCAATTATTCAGTCTAATTTGTAATTAGTGCTTGTATATAAACAAGAAACTAAACAATATATAAATAGTACAGAGTAGCAAAAATATTTGCTTGCTGAGAAAAAAGGAGTTTTAATTATGGCATCCAGACTTAATTGAACTATGCACATTCATAAAGTTCATAGGTATATACAAACTGTAGCTTTGATTATCTTCTTGACTCAAACCATATTTATTTTCTATATAATTATTAAAGAGTTTTCCAGAATTGACGCAAACGTTAAATCATTTAATACTTCAAAACTACTGGGGGTATAATTTTGAAATTGGTCTTATTTGAACGAGGTATAGTGGAGGTTTAGTAAGAAACTATTCATGAAAATTATCTTCGCATAAGATCCCTCTTTCAAATAAGACCAATTTCAGAATTCTACCCTCAGTAGTTTTTAAGTAGTAAATAATTCAAAATTTGCGCCAATTCTGGAAGACCCTGTATATCTTAATTAAACTTTCATTTTATAATGAGACAAAATAAAAAAATTATTAAAAATTGATTGAATAAATGTCTAATCCTGATGAAATCAACGAGACATTAAACTATTTAGGTTTCTATAGCAACAGCATTAAGCCCACATATCTGTGCAAGTATTTTATTAAATAGAGAAAAACTGTTTAATCGATTTTAATAAGATTTGGTATAAGAAAAATATATTACCGTATTCCCGCACAAATACCGGCATGCCACTGTAAAATGAATCATACCAGGTGCCCTTATACCCCGGGGTATAATGGCATGCCACTATAAGTGAGGCAGTGTTTTGAAAATTAAAAGTTAATGATTTGGTATATTTACACTTTAAACCGGCACAATTAAGGTATTTAGGCGTGTTATAGTGGCAAACATATCAAACAAGTATCAAACACATGACTGATATAAAACAGAAAACTTGGAATGTATGGAAAATTTATAGATTAGTATCAAGGATAAGAATATATATTTAATTATTTTATTGTTCACTTTATTTGTAAAATTCTAGTTCATTTCTAATAATGAGTTCTAATATATTAGTAGTAAACCAAGAAAATCTTATTCAATTGAAACTAAATTACAAGTTTTACAGAAATTAAAAGAATTTAATGGTAATAAATCCTTAACAAGTAAAAATACACTGGTGTTCCGCTAAGTGTAACACAAAAATGGGAATAACAGGAAATATTGAATCAGAAGAATTAATTGACATTTATATTGCTTAATATTTGAAAATAAATTATCAAATTTTCATAAAATTTTTTGATTCACTTTATAAGGGCATGCCATTAGCTACCAGGTAGTCTTTTTTGAGGAACTGGTAGAATTCACTTAGAAGGGCATGCCGGTATTTGTGCGGGAATACGGTATTTATTTGATATGACTGTGCCTTTCAAAGTTAGGCCTTGCTGATCAATTGTCTTATCAATTAAACTGACCCTGAATTAAGTTAAGAATTCAGTTTGAGTCCGCTATTGAGCAGTTAAAAACACAATTATTTATTTTTCCCCCACTTTCGGCATCTCTGCTGAACTCAATAGCAATAGAAATAAAACTTATTTTTTTCGTTAGGGATGTGCAAGGGGGAGTATAGATCAAATACCCCCCCCTGAGTTTTGAAATTGACACAGTAACCCCTTGAGTTTGAAAAAAATCCGAGTTATACCCCTAATTTTGGGCCTTCCGCATAGTGTAGGTACCTTCCTCGACTTTCAAAACTCACGTATTGCCAAAATACCCCCCCCCCTGACTCGGCCGACCTTGCACATCCCTATTCTTTACAATATAAGTGAAACAAATTTTAATACCCGAGCGGTAGTTGAAAGTTGAAGCATATGTTCTGCTGACCATTGGTCAGTACAGACGGATAGACTACGGAAACAAATAATTAGCTGGAACAGTTTAAAAATGTAACAAGCTCGTTCGATACAACATACTATTCCCGGGACAGTACAACATGTTGCACGTGTGTATTCCTCTGTACGTTTTACCATGGTGATCCCTGTGCGTCTTACTCTCCTGTTGGTTCCATTGGAGCTCAGCCACACCCACCAGCTTGATGTGTAACTGACTCAGGTGCATTTTCGCTCGACATGTGTAGCAAACACTGACCGCTGACCACTTCTCCCAGCATATAGAGGGGCTACGATCTGTCCATAACCAGGGCTAATGTCTGTATTCCTAATTTACCCATTGGTGAGTGAAGAATAGTTTGAGCACAGGTACAATAATGAGTGATATTGTTGTGTAAAACGAGAATAAAATTCGTTATTTTCAGACATTTCAGTGGTGTCTAACCAACGGTGCAATAATTGAGACGAAGTAAACAAAGACCGATAGATCGGCTCTTTATAGTGAATACCATTTTATAGTGAACTCGTATGCGCTGTATATGAGATACCGGACTATATTTTGAAACAAAATTCAATTAAAATATGTTTTTATTAATAATTATATAAAATATCAATTCATAAGACGATTGTGCTAGTGTATACAATACATGTCCTCTACTATGCTCTGGTTCTGATTTTGAAGTTGTTTTGATAAAAATATTGATTACACAACAAAACAATTGTTTGAATTAACAAAAAAAGTTTAAAATAATCTTAAATTCAATATTTCTTTAAAACAGAATTTAACGCAAAAATAAAAGTTCGGATTATTTATAATCAGAAACAATAAGAGCAATGAGTTAGCAGTGAATGAGTGCACAAAATATAAGTTCGAAGAAATAGAGAATATATGGACTGAATTGTGATTTCTATCCATTCATAGGAATAACAACCTTGAAGAAATTACAAATTCAAGAAGGGTTGAATTTAATACTTGAGTGAAAAAATGTTTTTATTTTCATTATAATGCAGACCAAGGATTGACTGAACGCTTAGCTGTCTGTTAGACTCACTGTCTGTCTGTCATAATATCGATTCACTTTTTCATAGTCTATGCGCTGTCTGTATGTCTGACTTCTATAATATTCTCTACTTTTCTTATGCGCTGTTTGTCTGTACAGTACAGTTGAGTTCAGTTTTTATTGATTTAAGTCTGAATTCAAAATATTTTTACAAAATTCACAATAATTTATAAATAATTAATGATATTCTCATAAAACGCATAAAAATATATTTTCTATATGCTCTTTATAGTGAACACCCCTTAATAGTGAACTTGATTGCACTGTTTAAGAGATATCGGACTATACTTTAAGAAAATTCAATTAAAATGTTTTTATTAATAATTATTTAAAATAGCGATTAATTAAGTGCCAGATTTTGCTCTGGTATACAATACCTATTCTATCTGTTCTCTGGGTCTGACTTTGAAGTTGTTTTGCTAAATATATTAATTTCACAATAAAACAGTTGTTTGTATTAATAAAAAAAAGTTTTAAATTTTTTTAATTTCAATATTACTTTAAAAGAGAATTACTTTAACGTAAAAAAAATAAAATATAAGTTTTGTGTTTAGTTTTGGTTTAAAAACAGTTTTTTCAACTGAAATATAGCGATAAGACTGACATCTCTTGTCAGACAAATTGACTGAATTATAAATTTGTTATTAAAAATATATTTTTCCTTAAGTTTTAATAAAGAAAATGAATTATTTATAAAAATAATTATAAATTCATTTTTCATTCGTTAGAGTGTTTGAGAACAATATCAATAAAAACTAAGAAATATTATTTGTCCAGAAATGTTTTGCACAAAGTTCGAAAAGCTTGAGCGCGCAAACCGTAGGCTTGTTGTAGTTGAATGAGTGTTCGATTTTGAGAAGACATACATGAGTTTAATATCAACTGTTGATATATTCAGATAACCATTAGTTCCTAGTATGAAATCAAGAAAGGAAATTTTTAATCAAAATATTTGAGTTTTACTTTTGTGCAAAACATTTCCGGACAAATAATAGCTTAAATAAATATTGAATAAAATAAGTCTTAAATGAATAGAGTTTTGAATAAATTATAATTAAATAAAAGTTTAGAATATTTTCAAACACTGTCTGAACTGTCTGTCTATTAAACAATTGGCGAAAAACTCATTTTTGAGTCACATCTTCTTCGTGTCCTTGTATTCAAATAAATGTTTTTCTCTAAAACTTAGCTCTGAATTAATGGTTTGACTGAAAGCTTATTAATTCTCTATTTCAATGAATTTTAATTTAGACAGTTTTGACAATGAATTCAATGCACTGTAAGTTATGTTTGCATTGCTTTTACATTAATATTAAAATTTTGGTAGATATGTGCGGATTATTTTCCATTGTTTTTAATATTATTTTAACTAAAAAAAAGTTTAATAACAGAATAATCTTTTCTATAGTATTGAGTATTTGTGCGGACAATGACTGCGAATATTAATAGAAATTCAATTAATTTTTATACAGAATTCCCGACAAATCGCTGTCAAATATATTGTGTTCTCAATCAATGGCAGAGAAAATTTCGAACAAACTCACGAACTATCCTGAATAAGTGAAAAGTAGGTCGAGTTGAGCTGGATGCTTTATCGAATGAACTGATTGCGAACATATAATCGTATTTATATGAATGCACAAAATGTAAAGGTTAAAATAAAATTAACTGGATACTTTTGATTCATTTTCAATAGGTCCTGGTTAATTATGGAATTACAGTCTATTTCATTACTTGTCTCATAAAGGATGGAAATATTCTTTGATTTTCAAAATTAAGTAAAATCTTTGGTTTGAAAACTGTGCTAATATTCAGCAAATAAACTGTTGAAATGCTGTCCCTGATAAGCCGAATTAAGCGCAAGTTCAAATTTAAATGGAATGCAGTTCAGCCGGACAGTTCTGCTGTTCAGTTACGTGAACGTAAGCCATATTTTTGTAATAAGAGATGGCTTTCCAGGAAAAAGCCTACAATTATTAAGACCATTAAAATTGGTGGTAAATTAAAAATTGATCCCAAATCAACTTTACCGCAAAGTTTGCGCATCATTGAGTCGGATCAACATTTATATAAAATCGGATTGGCTTACCATCCGAATGGCTGTACTCATAGGCCACGACTATATCAACCGATTCTGGTATTGATATTTAGTCTATATTTCATAATTAAAACTCTTTATTCAGTACTGAAGCCAAACAAATGCCGGCTTTTCTACTTAATTATCGGTGACCTCGGTTATGCAATGAATATGAGAATTCATATTAATCTGAATATTTGTCTGGCATTCGTTTTGGCGGTTATGACACAAATGGTTCATTACTTTAACTTCAGGACAGGCAGAGGCCAGACATATATGCGTGTGTTCCATATGATGTCGGGTAAGATAGCACCACAAGCGATTGGTCTGACAAAAGTTATCGAGATTGAAAAACTTCTCAAGATATCCAAGCTAGCATTCAAAATGACAGCGATTATAAGCAAATTATGTTTATTTTTGACCTGTTTAATTATAATATTAATTTTCTATTACTGTTTCGACACATCTATTATTGAACTGCTATTCATAGCACTGCCAAACACAGCACTGCTCACAGTTGGCCTGAATTACGTAATGAAAATACTTTTCAAACAAATTCTTTATTTTTATATAACTGTCCGCTACTTGGTATCGAAACTACGTGTTCTGAATATTGATTTGATTGACCTAATCAAGAATCCAAGCAAGGTCCAAATTAAGACTACGGCTCGATTTATTCAATCGTTTAACGCTATTTACAGCGAAATATACGAATATGACTCAGATTTTTGGTGCAAAATATTAGCCATTTATTTAACTGGAACATCCTCTTTTCTTATCTTGGCAATTTTCACACTTTTATTCGCCAATATTGGGAATCACTATATACAATATCTTGTTATGATTTACACCATAGCATTCACTGCTATTCTCGCCCTATTGATCCGTACGTCCGGTTTGATCAGCCATGAAACCAAGAAGACTCATAAATTGTTGGCTTCTTATAAAATGATCTGTATCAACAGTAAACAAGCAATTGTTGCCAAAACTAGATCTGAAATTAAGGCAAGAAATATTAATTTTATAAAAGTGACATGCTTATTCGAACCGCATTAATAATATAAAAATAAATATTTTCCTTTAGTTTCTATGTCTTTTGGAGAGAATTGTTTCGAAAGAAACAGAAATTGGTTTCTCGTTTGCAAAGCTGTTTGTTATTAATTATTATCGCGGATATGAGGTATGCATTTAATTCATTGTTTTTTGTTATTTAATATTCTTTATTTAGTTAAACGCTATTTATATTAATAGATCATAGCTATGGTTGTTATCATGCTTTTCAAGCTGATCACACTGGAGATGTTTAATCAATTTTAAAGTCCCGTCACATTTTTTTTCGAGAACTTACTCACCTTTTCATATGGACGAGATATTGGCACTCAATTTATTCTAAAGTTACCATTTGGTCATATGTCTTGGATTTAAAATTCATAAATAAATTTACTCTCGAATCAAAGTCTACACTATGTACAGTGGTGGACATTCAAAAAGTTGCACTCTTGAATTGCGCGCTCAAATTACATTCAGATATAATATCGATATAGTCATTGCTTGATCGATTAAACACTAATAGTTTAACCCTGAGTACTTAAAAAATAACCCATTAAAGCTAAAGTTTAAGCTTGAGAAAAATGTTCAACGGAATGAAGTAAAAGAATGTTTTCACTAGAATATGACTAAAGTTTATTTTACTCTATTCATTAGCTGAACATTTTTTCAAGCTTAAACTTTAGCTTCCATTGGTTATTTTCTTAACTACTCAGTGTTAAACTATTAGTGTTTAATCGATCAAGCAATGACTATATCAATATTCTATCTGAATGTAATTTGAGCGCGCAATTCACGAGTGCAACTTTTTGAATGTCTACTACTGTAAAGTATTTTCCATAAATGACTGGATTTTAAAATTTTCTATTAATTAAATGAAATCAAAATGTAAACTTTATAAATGCAGTCTTTTATGAGAAGTACTGTACATTTTGTAGACTTTGATTGGAGAATAATATTTTTGATGAGCTTTTGTGCGAAACACCTATGACATTACCGTAACCTTACAAATTAGTATATGAATGAATAGGAATTTATCACTTAATTAATGAAGTAATGATAGTATCTTACACAACAATAAACTGCTTATAAGCAGTTATAATGTATTGAATAGTGAATCAGAGTAACACAAATCTGCCTGTATGATAATATTGTATCAGCACATCAAATGATATTTTAGTTTCAGTCAAGTGTTTTAGTGTTTGTGTTGTGTTGTGTTGTCATTTGCATTATTTGTGTTTTGTTTGAATATATATATTAAATAAAATATTGATTCAGTTTATTTGCAATTTTATTCAATTTTAATTATAATGAGCTAGGACAAAAAAGCAAAATAAAAGTTCGAGCTTAAATTTATTTTTAAATATTTAAAAATATATGGCTATTAATAATTTCGTATAATTGTTAGAACTATTTTGATAGAAGATTTAAATTAATTAATTAGAGAAAGTATCAAGATACAAGGTCTGAGCATGAAATACGACTCATTTCAATATCGATTTATCAAATAGCTTTTTGCGACCGCAAGCGGTTCGCATCGAAGTAATAACAGGCCGTTTTGAATTCGCAAACTTTTGTGAACTTATGAACCCTCTTATAGTGTAGATCAGAGTTGTTAAGGGTAGAAGAAATAGAATAAAATCGTGTACATTTCATATATGAGATAGTTTAGAAAATACATGACATCGCACACAGGTCATTTCAAAGTGCTCAGTACCAATTTGGCTTATTTTTTTTATTGAATTCAGTGCATGTTTTCTGATAATTATTTTCAACTCTAATCTACTGAAACTGGCTTTTTTCTCTTGACTCACTCCTCGGTGTTATGTTATATACTTATAATCACAACTTTCGCAATGAGTCTATGTATGAGACATACATTTATTGTGTTAGGATTGGCCATTTTTACTGGCCATTTTCACATCACAGGTCTAGATTATAGATGACGAAAATGTTTTGAAAATACAAAGTAAGCCTATTGCGGCGATTAGTGTATATGTTCAATGCCATGAGAGTGCATTGGATTGAAAATATACAGTAATCGCTGCAATAGGCTTACGGTGTATTTTCAAAATATTTTCGTCATTTATATTCTAGATTACCAATTAATATAAATTAAGCTCGCGCTTTTCTTTTTTCTTAGTTATTAATGCAAATTAAAACGACATTTAACTACAAAAAGCAAAGAAAATATAAATGACAATAATTTAATATTAATATAATTATATTCAGATCATTTGAGTTTCTTTTTCTATATGTTGATCAGTTTGGTTATAAACAAGAAATAACTTATTCATAGAGAAATGAAATACTTATTGACAGACTCAAGAATTGTTTGCAATTATCAGTGATCCCTAAACTACTTTTAGTCCTCTTTTATATACAGATCGTTTTATTTATACGGAAATAAAGGACATAATATGAATAAGAAGATTAACACTACAGTACAGTACATAAAATTCGTGAATACAATTACAAATATATTGATTATATAAAACATAACATATTAGCTGTCATTCACTATCGTCAGATTTTTGTTGATTCCTCACAGAATGTTTGAACTTATTTTGTAAGATTAAAGATTGAAGACTAAGCGAACAATTTATCTTCAATTTATTAATCACTAATATTTAATGCAAACATAAAAATGTTAAAATTATCATAGTTCTGATATTTGTAGCAATTATTATCCTTCCTATGACTCGACTTTAAACATACAACTCTTTACATACATATATACAACCCTATTGTAACTTACTTCCTGATTTAATTCAAAATTAAAACTTTACGCAATAAAACAGTAAAATATTAATAAATAGAAAAAAAATTCATATTTTATTGAAAAAATTCATTCTTAAAATTGATAAAATATAATCCATGTTACAATTTAACAAAATATCGTTTAAATGAAAAATTAACCAAAAACTTTGATGTAGGCAATGGGTGTGTCGGTTCCGATATGACGATTCTCTCGACCAGATTGCTGATCTTTTATACCAAATAACAGATATCAGTGTAGAGTCAGATGTGTTCTGAATTTCGATAGCTTTTATTCACTTTTATTACTTTTAATTCGTTTTATTTGTATTTCATTTTAAAAAAACAATATTGTTTAAATACTTTCATTTATTACTAAAAACATTTCAATTGAATATAAAAATAGTTATTATTTTAGACACATCTGAATGCATTGAACGCTTGATTGAGACTAACCTTTTCTGTTAATTTATTCTCTCCTTTTCTGTTCTCTACTCTTATTTCTCAGTGTGAATGGAAAGACCCAGTAGTCAAGTGTCATGAAATTAGACTATGTTTGACATCAACATTAAGCATTAACAGTATCCAGGCTCAACTTATGTCTCTATACACACTATTTCTGAGTGCAGTTCTATAAATTTTATGGTTTTTAAGTGCATACAGTATATACTGTTATACAGTTTTGAATGAAAAATTTTAATACTCATTAAATTTGAATTTCAGATTTTGAGTTTTCAGGGAATCATTTTCTATCAGAATTTGATAAAATTGTATTCATGAATAACAATAAAAAAATGATCCAGGATCATGCAAAAATTTTGTTGAAAAATTAAAAGAACATTGACAAAGGACAAAAACTACAGAAACTCAAATGAAGGCTAAAAACTTGCCTGAGTTGTAATTCATGCTGAATGGAACTTGGTCAGGCAAACTTTCCCAATAATCAGTAATAAATAGTCTATTGTCTGACTATTTCTATTTTGTATTATATCAGTGACGAGCAAAAGGTCTTAGCCCATTCATTGACTCAAACATTATAACTGTGTATATTATATTCGTTGTGTGCTATATATAATTGTTATCTTATGTGGCTTATCGTCAATTTCGGAGTCAAGAGAGAGGAACTTGAATAAATTTTGCTCGTCACTGGTTATAAAGAATGTAAAACTGAACAAATTATTTGCCTTAATCTCTGCCTTCGATTTTGGTCATATTACTCGTATATGCGTTTAATATGTAATCCAATGCACAGCAATAAAGCGAATATTAGTGACGCTCTACACCACTCTCTGCTAACCATACTTTAGATTGAGGTGAGTGACTGAATAGCCTCACTGGCCTCACTGGCGTTATCAATTAAATATCAAATTGTGTGCTCGTTACTATCTTAATTTATTATCATTCTATTTTAGGCTCGTCATATACTGCCATGTAGCTTTAGCTTGCTAAGGACCCTATAGTCCAGTGATAGGCAATGGGTCGGACGATAGGAGGAGTCAGCCAAAATTTTTCATGCGCTGGGGTGTAGAGGTAGGGGTTAAAAATTGCGGCAAATAAAAATGTTATCTCGAAATTAGGGAAAGTGCCTTAAATTTTATCCAAAAATCAATAAAAATTTGCCACGACAAATTAGAGGTGGGTCTCCTTAAGTTTGAGAATCAGAATGGGGGTTCAGCCTCAGCCAAAATCCTAGGGGGTTAACCCTCTTTACCACCCCCATTGCCTATCACTGCTATAGATCTGAATTGATTCAAATACTCATTTATTCTAACACTTAATCACCATGCTATCGTCATTACTGCGCACAAATAAGCATTTTATTTATTATCAAGGAAAATATTTGTCTTGTTGTGCCACTCAATGGAACTAAAATTGCTATTGTTTCTATTAGTAATCATTGCATATTTATTTGATAATAAAGTGGCCAACAAAAATTATTCAAGTATAGATATAGCATGTGTTAATAAATAATGTTGAAATTTATTGCCAAAAGAAATTTATAAATTAAAGTGAAAATAATTCCCTTTAATCACGAATTTTCAGAAAAGTTTTCACAAATTAAAAACGACATCAAAATTATCAGTTATCAAAATGAAATAGTTCAAATTAAAACGACTGGATGCTCTTAAATTGGAATAGGTATTGTGTCGAATAATAGGTCATATTGATAATTAAAAAAATTTTAATGTAAATTTTAAAACTTTCTTGTTAATAATTATATTTTATGGCCAATATAATTATTATACGTTCATTTGTTTGAAAGTAACTTATCGTAAATCAAGAATTTTATAGATATTTCTGTATAATTATTATTTGACTTTCAGATTATTTTTAGATATTTTTCATTACAAACAGAGTTTGCGTATAGAATGGAAATTAATTCATTGATTACTAAACAAAATTGAACTTTACTGCAATTTATGTTTTAATAAAGATCCTTGTACAGTGGGAAAAGAAAGTGTATGTTTGAACTCGAGTCATACGAAGGATTATAATTGCAATCGATTTTTAAATCTGTTTATCAGTTTCTGATTCTGCTATAAATAAGTCATTTCTTATTCACAGCCAAATCAGAAACTGATAAACAGATTCAAAACCAAACACAACTAAACTATTGAATAGTTGTCAATAATATTAATCTTCCCTTTGTGTAGACATTTATAGTGAGAGCATGTCTTCATTTGCATAATTATTATAATATTTATAATAATTAATCAATTATTAACATTAAATTGAACTCCGGTTTAACAAATAATTTGAATTAATGTTTAAATTTATATTTATTTGCAATCAATATATTTATTAAAACAAAACACAATAATGCGAATGTAGACATGCTTTGACTTCACTAACACAACAACACTTCACTAAAGCTCAACTATTTTTTAATTTTTATATGACTTTTAATAAGAGATTTCTCAAAAACTGACAAAAAGGATTAAAATCGATCGAAATTTCTAAGTATTTTGATACAATTGATGATTCAGTACTATGCACACACTTTAATTTTTGTCTGTACATAATTTCTAAAATTGACATTTATTTAACACTTATTCCCATTCGCATACATTTCATTGTGAAGGCTATTCCTGTACTTGATTATGAATTAACACTGGTAGTAATCTTTATTACCATTAAATTTTTCTAAGCATAGCTTCAGACCCTATAGAGAAAGGTACAAGCAATGATGAATTCCTAATATATTGTTGAATTGTATTGATATACTCTATTATAAGTGGTTTAAAAAATTTTTCTCCAAAAATGTCTTATTTTGTCGACTGTTTATAACATTTTGCTGTCAGACATACGAACGACAATTATTAGTCTAATAATCGGTTATATTGTCTATAAAACAGCAAAATTTTATTATCTGGTGCACAGTCTCCCTCCCGGACCCATACCATATCCACTGGTAGGCAATATTGCCTGTGAGTTCATTAATCAAATGAATGCAAATTAAAATATAAATACATTTCTGATTAGGTTTTCGCGGAACTAAAGAGCACTGGAGTGTAGAGTTCGAAAAAATAGCCAAAATATATGGACCTGTGTTCACATTCTGGATTGGCCCGGATCCTTTCGTGTTTATATGCGATATAGATTTAGGCCGAGAAATGTTCCGTAAGAATGATATGGCCGGTCGACCCGATTCTTATTTAGGTATAAATAAAGATTTATTTAATTAAAATATATATAATATTTGGTTAACAAATAATTTCAGGCAAATTGGTGTCCAATGAAAAGCATTTGGACGTTGTTTTTGCCGATTATGGCCACCAATGGGAAGCCTTGAGAAGAGTATTACATTCAGCGGTTCTGTATGTAACCAATTGGACATAAAATAATTACTTATGAATTGAAATTCAAAATATTTTTCTTGAAAACAGGAAATACGCGACAACTGATAGACTCGTATATCTGGTCAGCGATTGTGTCGACCAGACTATCGATTTAATTGAAGGAAAAGAAGGCTTTGATAAACCATTTGTTCCGTTCGACTATACTTATCATATTTTCCTGAATATCTTAGCTACAAGTGCTTTTGGACAAGGGTATTTGAAGTTGTTTACTGGAATTTAAATTATAATAATTTTATGCCAACAGATATGATATAAATGATGAGGAATACAAAAAATTCAAATATTTTATCAAAGATTTTATCGAAGAATTGGCTAAATTTGAGCTTCTTCAATTTTTACCAATCATGAAATTTTTAAGACGAGATGCCATAAAAAAACACAAAATAATTGTCGAAGAATTGGTCGCAAATATTAGAGACAAATATCAGAGTCATTACAAAGACTATAACGAGTCGATTGTCAGAGACTTTTGCGATACTCTTATCACTGC
>JAQIWA010002198.1:0-14258 GCA_034693305.1 Eueremaeus valkanovi
TCTCTCTCGCTCTCTCTCTCTCGCTCTCTCTCTCTCTCGCTCTCTCTCTCTCTCGCTCTCTCTCTCTCATTTCATAACATCTATACAAATGAGGAGAAACTGAACACTAAATTATGTCAAACATTTGATGTCATATTTTTTCTGTAGTCATTATAACATTATATTCAATACACTCATTGTCTGAACAATTGAATGCTTTTATTTGATAATAGACTTGATTTATAACTTATTATTACAGGCGTTGACGAAAGGTCAGTCCTCGAAATTTTACCTGGAATTAAATTAAAGAAAATTTATCGTAATCAAAGAAACTTTCCAAGGTTATTAAACATATTTAGTGGGTATAATGCTATAACAATCTAGCTTAATTAGACAAGAGGATAATAATTAGAAATGCACCAAGCATGCTGATTTAGTTCCTTTTATTTTTCCTTATAATTTCAATAGAATATGATCTCAATTAAGATGTTTTTAGTGAATAAAAATCTAATCAGAACTAAATTAATATACAATTGTATTCAATGTCAGTCTTGTGTTCTATATTAGCACTTATTTTGTGCCAATAATTATTTCGAAAGCAAATTAATTGACACACATTTGACTTTCAACTCATCTGAGTTTCAATTTCTATTGATTATAATAGAGTTTATATTATCTTGCTCATATTTGAAGGCATGTGCAAATATAATATATTCTGGTTGCATTTACGTGGAAATATTCTGGTTATTGATGTACTTGTTACTTATTTAACATGACCTAGCTTATTATTACTGGCCTATCCTGGACATCATGACCTAGTATAGAAATTAATTGAATTGTACACTGAATAGATAATTATTATTGCAATTGAAGTTTTGCAGTGCTGTGCAGTTATTGACATATAATATGATAATTCAAAGAAAAAGATAAAAATATTTTATAAAAAAAATCAAAAATTAAAAATCATTTTTAATTTTTAATAATTTATTGATTTTTATTATTCCTATTGTTATTTCACAAATAATTTTATGTGAATTTGATTTACAATGAGTTTACTTCCGTCTGATGTCTGAATGGATTGATAATAATTTTAATACAGATTTATATAATAATCAAAATTACAAATGTTTTTCTCAAGACTTTTCACATATACTTACGAAATGAGTCTGAGTTTTCGGGTCACGACCTTAGGATGAAATGTTAAGAAATAAGAAATAAAATATTCAATTCATCGGAAATTTCTACAAAACTTGTACTGTTTATCATTGATGTGACGCATACTCTGCTATACACTTGACAATACATTTATATATCATTTCATTGAGTTTTCACAACTATTTCATTCAATTCCTTCTTTTTTTCAGTAAAGAAGTGCTTATTCTGTTATTGTTATCGTAAGTGAAAAGAAGTTTATTTTTTTCTTTAGTTGAAAAACTTTTTCAACATTTTCACAGTTGGTTTGCAAACTGATATGTGAATAGAAGGCTGTGTTTGTCGTATGAACGATAAAAAAATTATTTAACAAAAAAAAGTGATTTTGATTTTGAATATGTTTTTTGTATTTTTTGTTTTCATTAGTTTTTTAATTAATTTCTATTCTATTAATGCAAACAATAATATAAGTCATAATCAAAGCTATATTAATAATGGCAATGAAAACGCAATTTTTCACACGAAGACCAACATTAATGTGGATAAGGATTCGTCAGATTCTGTGTATAATAATAGTGAAGCAAAACTTGATTACAGTTTTAATAATAATAAAAGTGTCGATCATTTAGCGGATGTAAACACTATTAACAGTTTGATTGATAACTATAATGAAAGTGATTACGAATACGATAGCAATGACAACGAAAGCGAAGTTTTTGATGACAATCAGCAGAGTTTGACATTAGTTAACAAATTTTTCGATTCATTAACTGATACCGAATTGACTGATGGTTTGAACGATAATTATGTGAATAAATCAATTGACGAAATAGTGGGTAAAGTATCGGCTTTTTACGAAAGAGCCACAGATTTTCTTAAACCCATCCGAAGTGTATCCACACTAAGATTATTTGAACTGTTATCTTCACCTGATATCAATCTGAGCACCGGCTGTTTGGCCGCTTTGGCCACAACTAATGCCGCTCTGAGTGCGGGAAAGCTATGGGCACTCAAATGTAATTATACTATACATGACTTGAATTTAAAATCTTGTCAATTCTGTAAAACAATAGTATAATAAAAATAGAATTTTCTGAACGAAAAATCAAATTTAGCTTGATGATTATGTTAGAGCAACTAGGTCTTTTGTGAACCTGTCCAATTTTTATTCTAATTTATTTTATTTTTATCTTAAGTTATCGATTCGACTGCAAAAATACCCTCCGGTATAGCAGAGGGCGTGACAACAAGTTTAGGTGATTATGACGAGTGTCTTAGTATCCGAAGTGAACCAGAATCGGATGCGAAAGCAATTGATGGCAAATACTGTTTAGTCAAACCCGTAATTCATATGAAATATATTGAATCAATAGTTTTTGAAAACAAAATTCTCAATAATAATGCACAGAATGTGTCGAAGAATTTCCAAACTATAAACAACTTTCTCAATGAGAATAGAAATAAAATAAAACTGGTCTTAGCCTTCAATCCCGGGTCAGAATATTTTTCATTATTTCGTTTCGGTGTTTGTATTCCATCGCAATGTTCGGCAAAAGAAGTCGAAAAGACATTAAATAAAAGTAAGTCTAAAAAGACATTAAAATAAATAAAATACAAAAAATATTTACGAATTAATATCCGATTTATCCACACAGTATTGGCTCCACACCTGGGTATCCCAGTCAGAATCGGACCGGAATGTGACGTCAAAAGTGACCCGAACAAAAGTTTAGACAACTTTCAATTGATAGCTATGTAATTAATTGTCTCCTATTTATACCTCAATTATTATTATTTGTTTTAATGAAAAATATTTTCTTATTTTGTTTTTTTAGTTTAATATTGATTTTGTTGACGACTTTAGTACTGATCTGTACTTTAATTGATTTGTACGACAGAAGGAAAGACATGAAAAATGCGGAGACAATAAAATTGAGTAATAGTTTCTCAATAATACTGAACACAAGTAAACTGTTCCGACACAATGATAGTCGTATTACGAGCGCCGATACCATACTTCTGATCTTTACTATCTGGACATTCATTGCCCGCTCATATCTGTCGCCCCTATATATCGGAACCATTGGTCTGAAGCGAGTCTTCCATACAATACCCAATCAATTGATGACTGATTACAGATATTTTTGGGTCAGAACTCCTTTTCCTAACGAAACGATTATAATAATTAGGTATTCATTCAGATCTTTATTACAGATTTAATAGTATTGAGAAAAATATGGAAAAAATATTTTTTAATTTGTTTTTTGTTTTAACAGCGCTTTTGTCGTCTCTTATAATTATTTTGGTTATAAGACAATCAGACATACGTTACGTAATTATATCGGCTATTGTTTGCTCCGATGGTTAAGACTGAGCAGAAGAATAGTCGGACCAATACTTGTCGTGTATATACTGTCGGCACTGGCATCCGGTCCTCTTTGGTCGCAACTGAAGCCCATGTTTGTGAACGCATGCAAAACAAATTATATGCAATGTTTGCTACTTTTCAACAACTATTTTGAAGATTTTGATCAATTGGTGAGTAAATATTTTGTTGTCAAGGTCTTTTGATATTTTCATTATAGGCCTAAATACTAGCAATGCAGTTATGGTGAAATATTGAGACTCGAAATGTAACGAAAACTCATAAAAAAAATATCGAAAAAGTTTCAAAACATTTCATTTGATCTCTAATTCAATTAAAACTTATTTAAATTCTTGTTTGCTATGCTAACAGTGCAACTCATCCTATTTGGCCCCAGTTTTTCAGCTCCAACTGATTGCACCCATATTTTTGCTGCTATTCCGAAAGAGCTCTTTATTTGCAACGATATTAATATTGAATTTAATATTATTCGGTTTATTCGCTTCGATTGCACCCAAAATACTTGTGAACTCAGATATAATTCCGTTTGAAATCTCATCAATGAATTCATTGTCAGAAATAAAGCACTCAATCATTCGTTACACACAATATACGGACCAATATATCAGTTCATTTGGATTGGGATTACTTTTGGGTTATTTAGTTCGACATAAACCCGGTCTGAATATATCCAAAAAGGTGTCGATTCTTCTCTGGATAGTCTGTCCGGCGCTCAGCCTATCAGCGGTCATATGGGCCGAGAGTTTCGTACAAAACAATGAGATTAACAGTGAATATACGAATGAAAATCAAATGAATTTAATGCTATGCTATTCGATGGGCAAAGTTATGTGGTCTGTAGGGGTAGGGTGGGCTATTTATGCCTGTGCTGCTCATCCGAGTGGTAAGCAATGATATGTTTTGTCATTTATTATTTTTATTATAATTATCGATATTTTCATAGGAATTATGAGCAGAATATTGGGCGCAAAGCAGTTGAGACCACTTTCTCGGATCTCAATCACAATATTAGTATTGCATTCAATTGTTATTAATTACCGAATGTTTAGCCGAAAGGATGTCTATGTTATGACACATTCAGCGACGGTATGTATGACTCAAATGATTTATAAGTTTTTGTTGTGTTTATAATAATTTCATTTTTGTTTCTATAGATCGAGAATATTATTATTGATTTAATGCTAACGATATGTTTGGCGTATTTTATTCATATACTCATTGAGTGTCCGATCGATAATCTGATTAAACTATTTTCAAATAAAAACTTTTATAAAGATTTTTACGAAAATAACAGAAAAAGTGAACTAATTCTCAGCGAAAGAGAGAAATCTGTTCTGAAATATATATTTCCAAATGAAACGACTTTTTAAAAGTTTTTTAATCATTGAATTCTTGTTATGGAATTAAAGTTAAATTGAATTAAAAGTTTTAAACAAATAATAACATAAGTATTGAATACGGAATGAATGGAAAGTGTATTAGAAATCAATATTAAGTTAAAATGAAAAATGAATTTAGATTTCCTCGGATCGGATGGTCGCGACATCGGAATCAGTTTCTGAGTCTTTCTCTAAGATTTTAGTTTTACTTTCGTTTTTGATATTTTGTTTGCTTTTATTTGCTTTGAATTCTTCATTCATTTGTTTAGCAATCGATTCATTAGAACTGACTTTAGATTTGCTCTTATTTTTGTCATTCAATTCATTTGAATTGTTTTGACGATAAGAGAGAAATACTACGGATATAGCGATCAATAGTAAGAGTAATACCAAACACAAGAGTTCGTAAACCAATGGATTGTTTCCGAGACTCGAATCAGATCCGTGTTGTTTAGGACAGAATAAATCGTCGAAATCGCGATAAGGCTATAGAATAGTTATGAATACAATAAATGTATTGAATATAATACTAATCCAATCGATTAAACAAACCTCGAATTCATACTCAGAATGCATTTCCCAAATATTTCTAATCAGTTTATAGACCGATAGCTTCGGAGGATTGTCTTTATTCCAAGCGATTGCAAACGTATCAGCATTTGGGTCCAGATATATGAGTCCGACCACTACGTAGTGTCCGAACTTATAATCACTGTCCAGTGTCAGGTATTCCCATTTGTTCCAATCAAACTGACCCGGAAACGGCCATTCAGTCTGAGTTAGATCTTTAGTCAAAGATATCTCGAATTCTTTATTTGCTTTCTTCTCGAGAACTATAATATATGAGTAGTCGAAATCTCGATTTACCCAATTGCCCAGGGTCATGTTGTGTAGTTTGAACTTGGCTGGCCAATCTTCGTAACCAACTCCTCCATATGTAATGTTTGGTTTATTCCTTAACCCAAACCAATCATTGTTTGGCGTAAGTGTGCCGACAGTATTGGTGTCCACTATGAACGCAGCGAATATGTATTTATCGTCCGGTGCTTTCGATTGACCCATAAGTATGACATTATGTTTATTCAGCGACTGGTCGTTTAGCAGTGAATATCCACTCATTCTATATCTTGTGTCTGAATATTATGACAAAGAAATCGATTTATTTGAAGAATTCATTAAAAAAATAATTATTACTGAAATAATTGTTGAAAAGATTAGAGACATATCTGTCGTAAAGAAATTTCTTTCCGTTTCCATCGTATAAATAGAAATGTCTTCCCGTTTGGTAATAGAGTTTTGTCCCGATATTGAAAAGACTAATACTTTGATCATATTCTCGATCTATAGGACAGACCTCTTCGGTCTTCACTGTTAATAATGAGTAGCTCTGATCGAAAGGACAGTCAAATAAGTTGTAAAAAAAGTTCTAAAAATAAAGTATAAAAAATGAAAACTATTTTATAAATATTTTTTCTCTCTTTATTCAAAGAGAAATTAAATATCAATGAAAACACAGGAATTCATACTAAAAATGCAAATAATTTTTATACAATAACTCAAAAGGTCTTACATTTTTGTGGTCCAGGAAATGATAGATCAGTTCATTATTTTGCTGCGAAAGACCAATGAGTTGATTCTCGTGATAGAAAAGATCGGTTATCTCAGCCGCACAGGTATCATTACTCAATTTCCAATCAAACAACAGCTCATCAACACTATGCGAGTTATTCAAATGGACATAGTTTGAGGCTAAGGTGATTTGGTAGCAATACTTCTTAACTCTCATAAAAAATATTAATTCGGTTCCGATTTTATTCGTAACAGACATTAGTTTTGCGAATCCATCGAAGAGTTCGCTATTAATGATCAGGAGTTTGAGGAAAACGTTTGTACAATAATTGTAGGCTTTGTGGCGATAATGCGAGTTTGGTATCCGTTTCAGACCCGCCGGCGTGTATTCATAGCCACCGATCCATTCTCTCTCTGCGTAACCCTCGTTGGTCAAGCTCTTATTTCGGTTCCGTCCATTAAGACAGGCCAAGTAGTATTCAGAGTTACGATATTTTTCATTGCAATGAATATCATTTTCAGGACATTGCAGGTGAATATGGGGTTTGAATGTAAAGGCATGTATTGGCTGCCAAATGTCTGTCAACAAAAAACATTTTAATTTCTGTGAAATATATTTTATTGTTTGCATTACAGACCAAATGATTCACTTTCGAGGAATTCTACAATATCTGAGTTGAACTCAATTCCGGATAACTTTGTTTTAAGCAAATTGTTTGCTCTGTAATCAAATCTATTTGCACTGAAGCGCCAGAATTTGGCCGAACTCTGGAAATATATATCTCTTCCCAAATTGAATACACTGTCGAACCTCTTCTGTGCACAGAATTGATTCGCTCTCTTATATTCACTATAAGTCTCTTCATTACAGCGCAAGAGATCACCGAATTTAATCTCCTTTAGATTCAAACAAAAACTTTATTATTAATAATAATTTATTACTCATTCATCTGCCGACCAGAGCTTACCCTCATATCTGGAACCCATACCTTTAAAATCAGTTTCGAAAGGGTTGAATTATAATTGCAGTCTTCAGGACAGCTGTAAATGCCTTCATATTTGTAGAGCTGAAACAAATGGTATAAATCGTTGGTGAAAATATCATGATCTGGTCCGGTAGTCGTCAATGGGCTGAATATTAATAGCCTGTTAACTTTCGTGTCAGGATTATCCCGGCTTAAAGTGATGTTTTGCCAGATCTTGTTTCGGTTCGGGAGCGCACTCAGTGTTGAAATATAATAGGGTTTGTCTCCAATTTTTGCCCTCCTTTCCCTGTCTTTATAGCAGTCGTCTCTAATATTAAATCGTAAGCTCAGATTCTTAACCGGCTCAAATCTTTTCTGTCCATTTATCAGGAATTTCACTGGTATTATGCTTTGTTCGTTGAAAGGGCCAGTGCGATTTAGAGCTAAAATGTAAATTTCGAGACATTTTTAAAGTTTTCATAAACCGAAAAGTAAACCCGAATTTTCTAAGGGGTATAACAGAGGCTTTGGTGTATTTAGCCAGGTTCAAAGCCCAGAAGCGTTTTATTATTTTATTGAAATTATTATAATATTGATTACCACTACTAGTGTAGCCGTAAATACAGACAAACTCTAAATAACCACTTTCTGAGACTTCTTTGCAATAATCTTTTGTCATATTATTGGTAACGCAATCGTCGTATTTGTATTGGATGTCATAGATGTGTCCGGTTATCGGTCGACTCAGATCTGTGCGCATATATACATAAGGAAAAAAATATTATCAAACTTCAAGTCCAGGACTCATTATATACCCAGGTCTAGCCTATCCGCCAAAGTTCTGCTGATGTTTTCCGCATATCTAATGTTCTTGTAGTGGTTCGGCTCAATAACAACTCTTCCTCTAATGTCGATCAAAGTCATAGTCCAGATCCTTTTATCTGTTAGAGTAGTCTGAATATAAATATCATTGTTTAGACTGAAAATACTAATGATTTTGAAGTTATCTTTCAATTGACAGAACGGATGAACTGAATCATCAGTTGCTATGAATTGACTTTGAATGCAAAGCATAACTAAAATAATAAAATTAATGAGCATTTTGTGGAAGTATTTCCAAATAATTGCAAATTATTTCAAACTAAAGACACGATTGAGATATACAAATAGAAACCGAATAGTATTTGAGTTCAACAATAATCAATTGCAATAATCTCGAGCTGAACTCAAAGGTGATTTTTTGCACTGATTTTCTCTGTTTCTTTCTCCTACCCCAATAATAGGACCTAGCTGATAGCACACTCGCTTCACATAGGGTAAAAGCTATAAGACTTATAACGCGCCGACAGTCGACGGTAACGCGAGAGTCAAGCGATTGGTTTAGACAAACACTGCTTTAAAGTATAGACGAGTTTAACACAAAATATAGTTTTTGTTTTAAATTATTTCTGTTATACAAATGGATTACAATTTGATTTTAATATTTATAATCTATATTCTGACAGCAGATGTTCCGGCTACTGTTTCGGATCATTCTATCTGTGTATTCAATCGATACAACAAAATCAATAGTATATTCAGTCTCAGAGACGATATCGTCGTTCAGATCAGTCTTTTAGATAAAGAGATATTTCTTATCAATTCAGTCAAAGCGGACGGAATTATATCAATAAACTCGTACATTCTTGCAGAACAAATTCGTTCCTTTTTCTGGACTGAACTGCTCCTGGGTATAGGAAAGCACAATCAAATTGACTGATTTTCATATATTTGTTTCTCAGATATAAGTAAACCCATTACTGGACACATGTATGATATGCTTGAAGTGGAGCTCAACTGCACTAAGAATACAACCGATATATGCAATGAAGTGATGGAAATATCCAATCATTCACTCATTCATTTCATATGCATTTACGGACATAATTGTAATACAAATAAAATTTCAAAATAATTGCAAAACAGAACCTGACATACAGTATATCCGAATACTTTTTCAATTCAACTGCAGATAATTTCGAACAAAAACTATTTGCAGTTAAATACCGGAACAATTGGATAACAAACGACAGAACAATGGAAAGGATTAAAAGCAAAGACTTAGAGAAATATATTGCCGACGATTGCGATGCTATCAGACAAAGGACTGCTCGACAACCGGCAAATCTGAAGCCCAATTACATTTCAACACTCAGTCTATACCCATTGAGTAGAAGGCTGTGGCGTATACTCACTGTAAACCAAGACCCGAACGATACGGAAACATACGATTTCCACGCCTTTGCTGTCAACAGAAGAAGCCTTTTTTACGCGAATATCGACATAAACAAGGTCTACCACTTGTTCCAAATGAATCAATACAAGGGCATTTATAGCTGTCCCCAAAATTGCAGCTATGATACAAACCTATGGTCTTTGATGTTCGATCCGAGACTGAGTTTAGAGCAAACGGTGAGTCTTGTTGTGAACCAAAGGATAAGTTTGTAATGAATTGTATCTAATCTTAAAGAACATAACAATCAGTGATCTCTTGCGCTGTACTGTCAATACGAGTCGTTTCGCACCCAATGACTTCTGTGCACAGAAGAGGTTCTACAGTGTATTCAATTTGGGAAGTGATATATATTTCCAGAATTCTGGCCGATTCTGGCGGTTCAGTCGATATAGCTTTGACTACGGGGTCAGTATTAACGGCTTTAAAACAGTTTTACCCGGAATTCAATTCGATTCAGATATTCCGGCTTTTCTTGAGAAACAATCGTTTGGTTTGTAATAGAAATCAATATTAAAAATAAAATTAATAAATTCAAACTAACTGTGTATTCACCAGATTTGTTGGCACCAATACATGCGTTTTCATTTAACCCGGAATATCACGTCAGGTGCGACGACACCGATACTGATTGCAAGACAAAATATAACACAAGCCTATACTACTTGGCCTGCATTATGGGCTACGACAAGGACAGTGGGAAACTACGCACAGATAGCTTTCTATATACACCGTCTGGACTGCACTTATTCAAGAATGAGAATTACGAGTACAGAGCGGCCAAGTATTGTATGAATATTTGGGTAAGAGCCGGAGTCATTACCGAATCGGGTGCTAAAGGACTGTACGAATTGGTTTCGGTTACGAATGCATATTCACTGATATTCTTAATCAAGAACCGGAAGAATCAATATTCGTGGCACAAATTCTACAAGTACACTCGAGAGGAAAAAGATGGCACCCGGGTGTCCATGCATTTGCGCTTCGGGTTTACCCCTATGCCTAAGAATGATACCGAACATATTTCCGACATTTTCTATTACAGTAGACGTAAAGACTTTTTTGCTTTAGACTCGACTCAAATGATATTCTATTCGTTCAATAAAACTGGTTATCAATTAGTGGTAAGTCTTGTTATGAGAAGACATTTCAAGGGTTGGGAACAATGTTTAGCCAAAATACTGATGCGATTATTAAAACAGTGGAAACAGTTATTATTAGGCTGAGTACCCGAAGCAATTTAAAAATCACCCAGTACTTAAATTGTTGGTTAAGTTCTTTACAAAATTTAAAAGTTTCATTGAATTACCTTGTTGCGTTAGGCTCTCGCTTCGTATATCCTAGGGCTATGATATATTTGGTCGACTGTATTCATAAATATCTTATACTTTCAGCCAATATCTCAAAACTTATTTGAGTGTCCATTCAATCAGAGCTTTTCATTGCTTGAAAAAGAACTGGAAGTGGTTTGCCCTGAACATAGAGACGTGTTTGACGAGAATAAGGTCGAGGGTATTATGAATATTGGAACCAAAATGTATTACCAAACGGGAAGGCATTTCTTTCGGTTCGATAGGAAAGTAAATGAATTTCTTTACGACAAATACGTCTCTAACCTATTGAACACATATTTCGGTATAAATTGTTTCAATGAATGCATTAAATAAATCCATTTCTCTGTCATTATATTCAGACACAAGATATAGAGTGAGCGGGTATTCAGTGCCGATGAATGACTCACTTTTGACTCAAACGAACAGTTATTTAGTAATACTTATGGGTCAGACCAAAGAACCGGACGATAAATATATATTCGGTGCTTTCAAAGTGAACCAGAACATTATGGACCCACTCAAGCCAATCAATGACCCGAAGGATATGTATTATAAGCATAACATTACATTCGGAGCAGAGGGTCCCGATTCCGGAACCTGGAGGCACAGACTACCAAACATGACACTGGGCAGTTGGCTTAGACCTGGGGAACCGATCCATCTTGTAGGTCTCGAGAAGCGGTTAGGGCAGGAATGGGAGGTATTTTTCACAAGTGACCAGGGCCAAATTGAATGGCCGTTCCCGGGTATGCATGACTGGAAGGTATGGGAGTATAAAACGCAAAGCGCTTATGAATATGACGTGGAGTTCAAAGAGATGGTCGGAATCGTTCAGTTTGAAGGCAGCGTTGATCTCAATCTAATCGCTTACAGTCGAGCCATTCCTCCATCCCTTTCCGTTTATAATATGAGCTTCTATTTCATTGGTGCCCCAGCAGACTTTACGGTAACCTTGGTGTATTTTATTGGCCTTTCATTCAATATTCTGTTTGTAATTCTAATTATTGTATAGTTTTATATGAAATTCGATCATTTGTTTTGTCCGGAGACACACAGAGTATCGGACAGTAGTGTCGGTACCAATCCATTGGTTTACATACTCTTGTGTTCAATATTACTCTTACTATTGATCTCTATATTCGTTGGAATTCTCTCTTATATTCAAAACAATTCCAATGAATTGAATGACAAGAATGAGAACAAATCTAAAGTCAGTTCTAATGAAACGATTGCTAAGAATTGGGATTCAAAACAAATGAATGAAACGGAAAGCAAAGAAAAGATTGAAAACTAATGCAAAACAAAAATCTCAGAGAAATTCATACAATAAAAGTGATGTCCAGTCCGTCCGATCGGAAAAAATATAATTTTATTGAATATTCATAAATAGATTATTCATTCAATAGCTTATCATTTGATTAAAGTTTTATAATTTACTCAATTTTCGCGTATTTTCGACAGAATTTTACTTTTAATTAACAATAAGTGCAATAAATATTGATTTGATCTAAAATTGTTGTTATTTTCAATGATAATACAGTGTATGAATCAATATCCAGACTCTTTTACTATTGATGTGTCAAAAGTCTAATGACTGTAATCAAGCACATCTAAGCACATATTCTTCCCTACAGTGTAACTGATTTTCCTTTAATACGGAAAATAATTTTCGATTAATTGACGTAAGAATATGTCAATCAATGCTTTGGCGCCTAAACTGTCATTACATAAGAGTTGAGTTCAGTTGTAGTCTATATGAGAGTCGATATGAGTTACAGTTATTAAGGCTTTTCTCGCAATCACTCGACTATATGAGTGTCGGATCGTCTGATGTGTAAGCGTTTGCACAAGAATTGAGTCATTTTTTAATATTGAACTCAAACTGAAAGAGCATTTGAGTTGAGTTTGCATTCAGTCGAGGCTTTGGTTAAAACTAATTCAGTTTTAAACCAAATATAACTCAAAATTGTTTTAAAACACAATTAAATCAAAAGTGTATTGAATTGAATCGAAATAATGTCGAATTCAATGCCGAAGTCGAAGACGTCTTCGTCGGTGACGTCTGACCCGTCGTCTGCGAACTCGTTGTTCGCTTTGAGGGCCTCTTTGGGCACAAACGGCCGACACATCCCTGTCTTCGCCAATCACTTCGCACTGAAGTTCAGGGACGACCTAATGGTCTATCACTACGACATAGATATGGAACCGATGCGTCTGAACGAGGACTTGGCGTCGATGAGCCTCCGCGACGACGACACGGATGAGAAGAGCGCCCGAAAGCGGTTCAAGAAATTGAATGATAAGATCTATCGGATTGTCGTCGAAGAGGCGGTCAAACGGTATTCGGGTTCGGGTGAGCTCTTCGATGGCGTTCTGCCCGTATATGACGGACAGAGGAATCTCTACACTAAGAAGAATCTGCTGCTCAGCGAAAGCGGTGACGACCGGCCGATGACCCGAATCCAAGTGGAGGTCTCGGATGAGGGCCGGGCAGTGAAGTACGCGATGAACATAAAGTTCGCGTCACTTATCGATATGAATGGTCTGAAGCGATACTTCGAGCGCAAGGCCGACACCATTCCGTCGGACGCCCTCCAAGTGCTCAACATTATCCTCAGACACGGCCCGACCCTATTCAAGGTTCCGATCGCCAACTCATTGTACGCGCCCTACAACGAGGCCGGCGGTCAGCGCAAGGACATCGGCGGCGGACGTCAATTGGCTTACGGGTACTTCCAGTCCGTGCGACCCGATTCCAAGTGAGTGCTAGTGCTCTGTAGTGTCACTCAAATGAATGCCATTATAATCATAGAAACGATTGTTTGCTTAACCCCTAAAGCGGTGTCAGTCTTGTGGTCGACCGGATGGCCACTGCCTTCTATGAGAGCGGGTTTTTGCCCCGATTTGTGGCTAAGATCCTCGGCCTGAGTCGGGATCAGTTCATGGGTATGACGGAAATGCGTGACTCAGACCGCAAGCGCATTGAGAAGGAGTTGACGGGTATTATGGTTGAGGTGAAGCACCTGACCTATAAGCGCAAATACAAGGTCTGTGGCCTGACTCAGGAGTCGGCCTCTAAAGTGCAGTTCGAAGTGATTAAAGCGGATCCAAGAGGTGACTAATGATAGGCTTTAATGGGTTTTACAGTAGAGTTGACTCGAATTGAACGGACTTTGCATTGAATTGCAGGCAAAGAGACGAATATGGGAGCCATGAGTGTCG
>JAQIWA010002199.1:0-14251 GCA_034693305.1 Eueremaeus valkanovi
CAGTCTTCGTAATGACATTCAAAGCGAATATTCTTATGTTTATTCATGTGATCTCTGAAGTACTCCAATGTCGACAATCTATGGCCACATTCGGGCCAATCGCAGACATAAGGCTTTGAATGTCTCTTCTTGTGTGCGCACAAATCGTTTTGCAATCGAAAACTTTTGTCGCAGTCATCGATATCGCACTTGAATGGCCGGACACTGGAGTCCGTGTGCCATCTCTGTATGTGTCCGTCCAATCCGTGTTTGTCATAAAATCGTTTATCGCATTCATTGCATTCAAAGCGACACAACCTCTGGTGAACTCGTCTGAAGTGAGCGTTTAATTCAGTTCTCTTCGCAAACTTCAGTTCACATTCAGACCAATTACACCGAAATGTTTTCGGCCGAGCCTTCCATTCACTCGAATGAGTTCTCAAGTGTTTCTCCAATTCATTCCTTATGTTATATCTCTTAAGACAGTCCTCGATATGACACTCGTATTTCCGTTTGTTCTCATGCCTGGCCTTATGGTTATTCAGTTGACTTATACTCTTAAAGTTTAAGTCACATCCGGGCCATATGCACGGAAATGGCTTCTCATCGGAATGCGCCCGAAATACATGTCGTTTCAGTTCTGACTGTCTTTTATATTGCTTTTCACATCCGATTACACAACACTTGTGCTCATAATTCACATCATTTGAACGGAATGTCATTTCCTTATCGATAGGTTTGCCGTTCAATAGGTTGTCATAAATGGCTTTCCGCGTGTGGTCTATGAGATGACTACTCATTGCACTCCTATTAACGCACTTATAATCACATTTCTTATCGAAATTACACTTAAAGCCGACAATTGGTGCCACAAATGGTTTGGTCGAGTCTTTGCGCTCTTTTTTGTGTCTCAGAACTAATGCATAAAAATTAATAAAGAATTCAAAGAAATAATTGAATAAAATATTTAATAAAAACCTTCGTTTAAATACCAAAATATTGAGAATGTTCTGTCTCTATGTGCTCAGTGTAGTCTCCATTTTCAAGAACTAATTCCAACCGATTGCGTGTACCCAATGAGGGCAGATCTTCACCACTTCTTGTGTTGGACTCTTCACGCACTCCTGTAGTACTCTTACAGATCTGATCCAAACTTTGCTTACATTTCTTCGACATATCTGAAGAATTTGTTTGTCTTTTGTTTACATTTCTTCGGCACCTCTTCTGGTGATTCAAAAGATCACATTTCACACGAAAACATTTAAGACATCCCTCAGTATTGCATTTAAAGGGTCGATACGACGAATGCCGGGCCATATGATTAATGAAAGGCCATTTGGATTTGAAACTGGACTTACATCCGGTGTATATGCACTTAAAGAGCCTTATGTTTGAGTGAGCTTTCGATTTATGGTATTTCAGAGATATTTCGGAATCAAAGCTGGATTTGCATCCGATTTGATCGCATTTATACTCTCTGTGTTCACACAAACCCATCTTTTGCCTCAATTTCTTAAGATTTTCCTTATGTTTGTCAGAATCGGTTCCTTTCTTATCATTGGTTTCTTCAGAAACCATATCATTCTTCAAGTGTTCATTCAAATGGTCTTTAATCTGATTCTTATCATTAAAGCACATGTAATTGCAGTCCGTTTTATAATTACACTTAAAGCCAACAAATGGTAAGGCATTGCCGTCTGTGTCGTGACTTATAACTGGATAACAAAAAAATTTCAATTAATTTAAGAAACGAATTGAAAGAATGATAAAAATGAGTTAAAATACCGAATATTTTATCGTTTTCTGAATCTATTTTCATAACGCAATCAACAAATTTATTGGACTTAAGCTCATCGTTCGCTTCACTCGATATTTCTCTGATTTCGACTTCATTTCCAATCAGTTCATCATTTGTGTCACTTGTGATCACTTCTTCACTCTCTTCTGTAGTGTTTTGATCCAATGTCTCAGCATTTTGCTCGTCATCAATGATATTCAGTCTTATAGAGGAGTCCTCACTATAAGTATCATTGTCTTCAGGCCTCTGGATCTGACACTTCTCGTGTTCATTCAAATGGTCTTCAATCAGATCTCTATTACTAATACAAATGAATTCACAATTTTCTGTATAATTACAGCAAAAGCCGACGATTGGAAGCGATCTATAGTTTTGCAGACTTTGGTTCTCGAGTTTATGTCTCATAACTAAAGGATAGGAAAATGTAGTCAATTGTGAAATCAAAAGCAAATAATTGTTTAAATACCTAAATATCGATCGGCTTTGGACTCAATATTCATAACATATTCTCCGCTTTCGAGGACTGAATTCAAAAGAGCAGAACTCAATGATTCAAAATCGATGCACTCATTGACCACTTTTTCGACATTAAGTGAATTGTTTTCAATATTTTTGTTACTCTTCTCTCCATTGGATTCTTCTCTGACATCAGTGTCGCTCTCATTGTCTGACAACACAATTACTTCAATATCTTTGGCACCACTTCTTGTGTCCGACTTTTTATAACTGTTTTTATCGCTTGTGATGTCATTCCTCGCGTGATCTTTCATGTGATCGATAAGCAGTTGCCGATCGGCGGAACACATATACTGGCAGTCAGTATTGAGATTGCATTTGAAGCCAACGATCGGAAAGACATTCGACTTCTTGTCTCTAATCGTATGTCTTATTACTAATCAATAGAAAGCAATAAATGAATAGAAAAGCAATTGATTTGAAGACAAAAGCAATGCTTGTATTGAATACCGAAATACTTATTGTTATCCATTTCCACATTCATTACATACTGTCCGCTCTTCAGGACTGAATCCAAAAGAGCCGAATCCGACAATTGGTTTACATTCGACTCATTAACCACTTCTTCGACATTAACTGAATTGCTTTCAATTTCTTCATTAGTTTTGGGATTCGTTTCGTTCGACTCTTCTCTGACTTCGCCTTCAGTTTCAATAACTTCTTCAGACATTTGGATCACCTCTTCGTTGACATCAGAAGCAGTGATCAGCTCTTCATTCACTTCTTTATTGCAGACATTGTTTTGATCCGAACTCTCATTCAAAACATTATTATTATTATTGATGACTAAAAACAAACCATTATTTGAGTTGTCCTTCAATTGTCTGCCAATCGCTTGGATTTGTTTAACATTTCTTAGCGTTTTGTTTACAATAATATAATTGAATTGATTTTCGTGTTTAACACAACTTTTGTATTGTTTCTCCAAAAGCAGTAATGAATTAAATCGAAACCCATTTTCATCACAAATACAACTATTATTGAAATCAATTAAACATTTTCTGTATTTCTCTAATAATAAACAGTATTTTTCATAATATTGCAGATTATTTGATATTATTTGCATTTTTTCATTCAATTGCTTATTCGTTAAATGTTTTCGTTTAGCCATTGATACGAATAAATATATATTAATTCAAATATTAATTAAATTAATTTAAAATTATTTTATTTTTACACAAAATTATGAAATGTTTGTAAACAGTATTCAATATAAGATTCAAAGACAACGTACGCTCGAAATGACTTTCTATTGAATTGAAACCCTCGCTCAATATACTCTGTATACTTTCCTGCGGTGCACACTTACCTAGGCAATCTATAGGGCTTTACTTAACAAGCATAATCGAAAAGCTTTAATTTAGAGGCTGTATAACATTTTTGATATTTGTGCTGGGATTGAAAATTATGTAGAAAGTGCAGCCTTTAGTGGTTTTATAACTTGTTTGGGCTTATGTACATTTTCCAGTAATAATTCAGATTAATCGAGGTCTACTCAATGTCTAATTTAACTACAAAAAATCTATCTAGCATATTATATTTTAATTTATTTATTTTTAATCTAATTTTTAGCACTAATTTCCAAATCATAATTAGCCCTGTTGTTTAATTCACTGGAAAAGTTCTCATTTGAAATTCAGTTAACCCGACTCATTTATTATCTGTCATTTCTGGCAATTTTTAGACTTTCACAGAATTTTACAAACAATTTGAAAATTCATTTTATCCCACTTTAAGTTTACTTATTAGCAACCAATTGAAGGATAAAAAGGTTATTTTCAGTGACCTGTACGCCAATCGACTAGAATTAACCTAGTGCAACTGTTAGCCTAGCACCACATCGATCATTTGCTATACGTGAAATAATTCAACAATTAACCATGTTTCATTTGAAAGGCAGTGCTTCGATGTTTTGAACTGTTTTCAAAATGCTCTTACGATTCAATCCTAACATTTGTAATAGAGATGAAAAATCTGTTCACCACTTGTTGTGTGTCTGATCCACATAATTGACTAAATATTTTGCACTGATTAGGAAATCAATGTCTGTTATAATGACCCCATTTATGGTTCAAATATTGTTTTCAACAGATTTTTCCGTACATTCTGTATATCTGAGTCGATTCAATCAGTGTCTAAATTGAATTTTTCAATATCTGTGCAAAAATGATAAAAATCTTTTCTTCGATTATTAGTTTTATTCTTATTTTCCATTACTTTAATGAAATTCATTGTTCGGATAGCGAAGATCCTATTGACTACAACGGCTATAATTTGCTTCGTATTTATCCAAAAAAGTTAAAACAAATCAATGAACTCAAGAAAATTGGAGCGGATTTTAAGGTATATTCTTCTAGAGACTGCTCTAAAGAAAATTTTTCAAAATAACAGAGATGATCAAGGTAGAACAGTTACATTATATTCCATTTCAAGACCCTGAAAAAATCGAAGTCAGCTTTAAATATTAGCTTTTATCTTTTCTTATTGCAAATCTGATCTTTGCTCAAGTGATCTTGGTCATATCCTGAGCAGTGTAGATCAGGGCTCTTGGAGCTTTTTCTATTGATTAGGTTTTTTTTATCAAGAGTTGATATAAAGATTATTCGGATGAGTCATACAATATATAGTGTTATATAACTGACAACTGTTTTTAAACAAAGTAACAGATTTTGATATTATGTTTATTTTCCATCCTGAGGCTGCACTGCCCTGATCATGTCTAAGAAATATAATAATTTATAGATATTTTGTAATACATTTTTAATATAATTGCACTGAAGATCGATTACTGGAATCCTCCGCTGCCAGACATGCGACCAGTTTTAACGCTTTTCAGTTCTGAGAAAAATAGTACAGAATTCTTGTCTGCACTGAATAAGTCTCAGATCCAATACGAAGTGTCGGCACAAAACTTCCAGCAAATGATTAATTCGGAGAGAGATGAGAATGAAATGAACCGTAAGAACAATTATCGCCAGTATTTCAACTATGACTCCACTTATTATAAATATGAAGACATCATCAATGAGTTGCTGAGGATTAGTAAAGAAAGTGAGTATAAGCACAGTATAAGCACACCCTTCCCTAAACTGGGGCTTATTGTAGGATCATGTAGTGTACAGATGATCTTGTTCATTTGTTGAAAAGTTCGAAACACTTCCTTATAGTTTATCCATTCTATCGTTATTACCAAATAAATAATCACCCAGAACTCTTTATAGAATACTCTAATCCTGGTAAGTTTATAAATCCTATGAATCATAGACTATGGCTCGCAATTCTGAGTTTGTGATACTTATTGGAATAGAATTATTGGTTTGCCCCTGCCACAAATACTAATTTCCTGATGTTGTCTCTATTGGTGCGCTCATTAAAGCATTGCTTTATTAAACAGACAGTAAATCCGTTTACAACAGCTTTGGTAAGTCATACGAAGGCAGACAACTTCCGTCGATTACAGTCACCGATTCCAGTGTCAACACATCCAAAAAAGTCGTATTTTTCGAATGTGGTATTCATGCGAGAGAATGGGTCAGTTAGTTATTAATTCTAATTTATCCTGTATCATTATCGTTATAATCGTTCAACTCACCTGGACCGATTAAAGGTCTCCACAGCAACTTGCTTATGGATGGCTAACCAGCTCTTGACTGATCCACAAAATGATGAACTTTTGAAGAAATATGAATTTCTCATTATTCCGACAGTCAATCCGGACGGGTATTCAAGCAATTATTGAATACTATTTAACAATCATTTTCTGATTTAAATTTGTTTCAATAGCTATGTATACAGTCATACAATCAATAGGATGTGGCGTAAGACAAGATCTCCCCAAAAGAATGGTCAGAAAGGGGCGGATCCTAATAGAAAGTATTCTTGGTTCTAAATTTTTTTTAAGTAATATTCTAATAATTTTTTCATTTCTGCATTTATTAAGCTTTGACTCCCACTTCGGTCAGGCAGGTGTACAACAGGACCCAAGCGGGGAGTCATACCCCGGACCAAAAGCATTTTCAGAAGTGGAGACAAAAGCTTTGGCTAATCTTGTTTTGTCTAAACGAGGAAACATTGCGGCGTATTTCGCAATACATAGCTTTAGTCAGCTATGGATGTATCCGTACGGATACACAACTGTTCCGCCGCCTAATTATGCACTTCTGGTTCGTTACACAAATAGGTTTTCGATTCAATTATTTATCGAATATTTTCGTCGATTTGTTTGTAATTTCAGGAAAAACTATCGACTCGTGCTGTCGAAGCTATAAGAACGACATCGGGTCTAATATTCAACAAGGGTACTATTGCCAAAACTATTTGTAAGCTTGTTTAAATTATAAACTAGAACTATAACGTAGTTTAGTTTTCAAATGACCCGTATATTTATTTAACAGACAAGGCTTCGGGCAGTAGTATTGACTGGGCCTACGACTCGGCCGGTGCTAAAGTCGTCTTTGCACTGGAATTACGTAAGGAATATAAATGAACAGGCTCATTGATTAAGGCAGTTTAGTTGTACACTACTATATACAGGCTTTCAATGCGAATATTTCTGAACAGTTTAGATAATTAGCGAACATTTTGGCAAAAAACTGTTCATCTATTCAGACAATTCAAACTTGAATTCATTGAATGTTTGCATTTCAGGTGACAAGGGTCAGTACGGGTTCATGCTGCCACCCAGCCAGATCAAGATGGCTGCCATGGAGACCTGGGCCGGAATAAGAGCTGTTCTGACTGCCATTTAAAGATACTGTACAGAGCCAGTAGCTGTACCGGACTGTACTGTACTGTGCCATGGACCAGGGTCAATCTAGTATACTCTAATAGAGAGCTTCAATGTTGAGCTTATCATTCGATTATAAATTCAATAAATATTTAAACATTTGTTTAGATTTCAAACAAAATATTTTAATGCATTGGCTTTAGTCAAGGCTTATAGAAGACTAGCCCTGATATACACCAGGAATTCTGGAAGCGTTTGAATTCAATTAAAGTCAAAGATATTTAATTCAAATCAATGTCGAAAACAATGACAAAAAGTCTTAATTGTTGTGCGCTTTCTTCGTGTGTTTACTTAAAGTAGTTTTACTGAAATAGCTTTTATCGCAGTCTTCGTAATGACATTCAAAGCGAATATTCTTATGTTTATTCATGTGATCTCTGAAGTACTCTATTGTTGTCAACCTATGGCCACATTCGGGCCAATTGCAGACATAAGGCCGGGAATGGGTTTTCATGTGTTGTCTCAAATCTTGACTGGTTTTATAACTTCTGTCGCACTCATCGACATTGCATTTAAACGCCCGAACACTCGAATCGGTATGTATTCTGAGCACGTGATCATCTAATGAGGACTTATTGCCACATATTTTGCCGCAATCATCGAAAGGGCATTTATGCGCACTTGACATCTCGTGCGTCTTTCGCTTATGGCTATGAATATCGCGCCTTCGCCTAAATTTCTTGACACATCCGGGCCAATCACAGGCGAGATTTCGGGGCTGAGTCTGCCATTCGACTGAATGGGTTCGGATGTGCGACTGATAATGACCTTTGGAGTTGAAATCGCGATCACATCCATCGGCAGTACATTTGTATTGTCTTTGGTTCTCATGGATCAGTCGGTGATTATTCAATACGTCCTCAAATTTGAAACTCCAGTCACATCCGGGCCATTCGCACTTATAGGGCCGGGCAGTGGTATGCATACTAATGATATGCTTCTTAAGGTTATATCCGATGCGAAATCTCTTCTCACATCCGATTACTCGGCATTTGTATAGATATTCAAAGTTTAAGTCATCGCTTCCAAAGTCTGAATCCGAAACACATTTTCCTCTTTTAACCATTTCTTTCAGTTGTTCTTCACTTAAGACGACATCCGATGCTATAGTATTGACATCAGGTATGTCTGGATTCGTATTAATCGGAAAACTTTGTTTAGAATCACTGATCGACTCATCAGTTCTGGCATTGCTTTCGATATGAATTGGTTTTTCATTTCTATTGTTTTGATTCAAAACTTCTGGTCTTTTAACTGAAAGTTTGTTTTGAATGTCATTACAAATATTGAACGGATTATTAATTGGAATTAAATTATTGTTTGAATTGTTTATTAGTATTAATGCATTGTTTGTAAGAATTATGTTTGGATTTAGGATTAGATTAGGTTTGGGTCGAATAGGTTTGAATGAATTCACTTCAAGTGCTTTACTGTTCTTAACGATAGTCTGATTGCTATTCAATTGAATTGTATTCACATTTTCGGTGATATTTGTATTACAAATAGGATTTGGGATTAGTTTGACATTCGGTTGAATCGGAATCGTATTAATCGTATGACTAGTGTTAGTATCGGTTGTGTTAAGGCTTTCACTGCTATTCGACTCCAATAGCAGTCGTTTAACAGTTTTATTGACGATATTGTGATTCAATTGATTTTCTTCATTGAAAACAGTTTTGTATTGTTTTTCCAAAAGTAGTAAATAATTGAATCGAAAACACTTTTCATCACAAATGCATTTATTGTTGAAATCAATTAAACTTTTTCTGTATTTCTCTAACAATTGACAGCATTTTTGATAATAATTCAGTTCATCTGAAAGTCTTTTATTCTCTTCTCTAATGTCGTCAAACAAATCATTTATCAATATTTTGGCCATAATTTCAATCCAATTAATAGTAAAATAACTGAAATTATTTGATGAATAAAACTATTTTTATTTTGATTGCAACGAAAATGGAGTGTCTGTGTCAGCCCAGGTATGCTCACTGTATTTTCCCCCTTCAATGCATATAAGGTTTTACATCAAGTTTTCACTAGAATTCTGCTGAAATATTTGACTACAAATATAATGAATCAATTATTAATGATAATACCCTACCAACTTTAATAATTGGAAACTGACAGTGAATGGTCTTGATGTTAATTATGTGTGCAAGGATATTCAATATTCAAAATTATTAACATTTTTATTAAGAATTTCTGATATGACTCGTTCGGGAAGATTGAGAAAATTGTTGGGGAATAGAGAAACTCAAAGCTTATTAATACAACCGAACAGTTGTTTACAAACATTGCATTTGTTTTGCAGTTGTTTTTGAAATTGATTTTTAATTCTTATAAATAATTGCTTTTTATTTATGATTATAATTATGGCTAAAGTATTGATAAATGATTTGTTTGAAGAGTTCAGAGAAGAGAATAAAAGACTTTTAAATGATTTGATTTATTCGCAAAAATTAATTGAATTTCTGGAGAATTACAGAAAGTTTTTAATGAAATTCAATGATAACTGTGTTTGCGATCAAAGAAATAGCAATAATATTGTAATCCAATCGTTGGAAACCAAATACAAAGATATTACCGATGAATACAAGCATACGATTGTTTCCCAATATGTTATGCTTTTAGACCCAAATGTCGACACAAAAGCAGTTCATTATAAGAGAGTTAACTATAGATTGAATGTCGAAAATAAAGACAAACCAATGGTTTGGATAACGAGAAGTAAATCAAGTATTGAGTCAAATGATAACAATCGGAAAGACTTGAAAACCTCTTCAGATAATTGCAATCAGAAATCAGATGCAGAAGAGTTGGACACAAATGGAGACAATTGTGAAACAGATATTGAATTCAATGATAAGAATGAATTGAATGGCAAACAAAGTATTGAATCAAATGAACGGGAATTACAATACTTGTCGTCCGCTCTGAACACACCATTCGTGTCAATCGATATGAACGACAAAAACGAAGAAAAGAATAGAAATTCGGAGAAAATTCTTGTAATGAAAGTGAAGTCAAATAAATTCATCTGCGGTTGGGGTGAATGCGATCAGACGTACGACAGAGGAGACCGACTCCTGGATCACATCCGAAGAGCGCATACAATCGAAAAGCCGTTCGAGTGTTGGGAATGTCATAAATGCTATTCCAGTGGATTAGCTCTGAAAGTACATCGAAATCGTTTGCATTCTTCTGGCACTGAATCCGTGAACACAGAAAGTGATAATAGAGATGATAGCGAAGTGTTGGGCACAAGAAGTTGTGCCACAAAAGGATCAGTTAAGCAGTCGATTAGAAGTACGGATAAAATGATTATAAATAAAAAGCAATGTTTGAAATACGTGTGCGGTTGGGTCGGGTGTGGCCAGAGGTGCGACACAAAGGACGCAATAATGAGTCACATAAACCAAAAACATATTATTGATAAGCGATTCGATTGTTCGCAATGTTATCAACAGTTTCGGAACCAAAAGCTCTTAGACTTCCATAAGAAACAGCATTCAGTGCCCGAAAGGCTTGTATTTAAATGCGATTACACTGACTGTCGTTACGAGACTTCAATTGAAAAGAATCTGAAAATACATATAAGTGCCGGACATTCGGCCAAACCTATTGAAACCGAAGCAGAACTGAAATGCAATCAAATCGGATGTGAATTAAAGAGATTTTCCACAAAAGCAATACTCGAGCGACACATACGCGATGTTCACGAAAAAGAAAGTTCTGTTGCGTGCGAATGGCCCGGCTGTGAGGTATTGGTCCACAAAAGTAGTTTAGAGACGCACATACGCAGCGCTCACACCAACGAAAAGCCGTTCGAGTGCTCCAAATGTGGTAAAGGTTTTGCTGCGAAGAGGTATTTGAGACGACATATGCAAACACAACACATCGGGGAAGTGCAGAAGGAAAGGGAGAAGAAGCATAAGTGCCATTGGCCCGGGTGTACCTATAAGTGTAGAGACAGTTCGGCACTGAAGCACCATATGTTGAGACACGAGAATAAGAAGCCGTTTAAGTGCGAGTATAAGGACTGCAGTCATAGCTATTACACGAACAGACATCTGAGCGAACACATCAGTAGAGCTCATGAGAGGAAACAGATCTTTAGGTGTGATTTCGAGGGCTGTACTAAGTTTTACTACGCGAACATGGATTTGGTCGACCACAGGCACAGGTATCATGTGGCGCCCAAGAAGTTGCCCTGCTCCTGGCCCGGCTGTGAGGATACGTTCCCAACGCGAGACCAATTGGACGATCACCTGAACAGACATCAGAACCTGAGAGCAAATAAATGTCATTTCGATGGATGCGATAAAAGCTTTTTCTCGAAACCGAATCTCTGGAGTCATATCGCCAGATGTCATAAGAAGACACTCTATAAGCACGGGTGCAGTTGGCCAGAGTGTGGCCGGGCGTTGGAAACGAAGAGTAAACTAACAGAACATATGAATAGACACCAAAATATCCGTTCGATTCGGTGTGAGTTCGAGGGATGCGGTAAAACATACTTCACTTCATCCCAACGAAGCAAACACTTCCGCTCTAAACATAAAGCGACTGAAACTCACAATTAGTTCATTCTTAGAGTCTTTCACAATAAATAACTTCTCTTTTAATACAAATCCTATTTGAAAGCATATAATCCATAAATGTTTGTGAATTTATTGTTAATAAACTGGTCTTTGAATGTGATATTCGTCACTGTCAGGGATGGAACCATAAGAAAGGAAAGAGAGCACTGCCTGGGCTGGCATTTCCTGTTTTAGTACCGGTAATTTTTAACTTAATCAATGTGATCACTGGCCAGAAAGGGCTCGTTTTATTTCATTCCAGCAATAATTGTTGTTTACATAATAAAAGATATTTAATATTAAGAGAAAAATAGAAAATAAATCAAAAAATATTTGAATTGAATAATGAAAATGATTTCAGATTTTTATGAATTCATTTCAGAAAATATAATTAGTTTTTAAAAATATAGAGAAAATCGATTCAAAACTCCACACAAAACACAAAGCTATTTAATAATGCGAATAATACGGGGCTGAATACTAGCTCTCTGAGCGCTAGTCCTCTTACGCCACTGAACCCATTGGCGCACTTCGGGCTGTCTCTGGTCTCCCAACTGTTTATAGTAAGTGCAGTAATGTAACTGGGTCGAAATAGCGCAGAAGCCGGGCAATATGCACGGGTTGGCCGCATACGTATTACAGTATATGTTTCTTCGTGTAATCTGAGTCTATCCATAGATAGGAAACTCTTTCCACAATCTGTTTGTTTTGTTAGAGAGTCGGGGCGACTCTCCCGGAGGAGGGGAAAGTGAAAGAGTGCGAAAGACCCGGATAACTGTTGCGCAATAAATACCATAATTATTGATAAAACTATACGTTATTAATGAATAAGTTTCACGCGTTTTGGAGAGGAACGGAAGTGCAGAGTAAGAGAGTTTCCGGTGAGAGAGAGAGAGAGAGAGAGAGGTATGCGCTGCGCGCCGAGCGCTGAATGCGCTTAAGCCGCGAGTAGTGCGAGTGATCTCAAATGCAATTTAAGTGCGATTAATGTTTATTTTGTATTACATTTAACTATTTTTGATAACTAATTGACGACTCGTTTAATGCGAGAAATAGTTCCTGTATTTTGAATACATTTTTATGCAATTAATAAACATTTTCTTTTATAACGGTTTGTTTGCATTGACTGAACGGATAGTTTGCCGGAATTGTTGACCGCATTGCACAACCTTTCGCACGAGTCCCCCAAAACGCCAATAGAAGCGGACAGTACGCTTACATTTTAGTGGAGGTGCTTAGGGCAGTTGTCTTCTAAGACAACAACGATCCCCGTCGTACAAACGGTGCGGTCGAATAGTACGAACAAGAGATGCGGTCTAACAGTGCGGACAAACGGTACGAAAGAACAATGCGGTCGAACAGTGCGAATGAACGGTACGACCGAACGATACGAAAGAACAATGCGGTCTAACGGTGCGAACAACGGGATGATTGCAACGAAGACAACTGTGCGGACAATGAGGAACAGATCGCAAAGGAAGACAACAGTGCGCACAATGGGAAACAGATCGCGAATAACAGTGCGAACGGATCGGAGAACAGTGCGAAAGACTGGAACAGATCGAAGACAACTGTGCGGACAATGAGAAACAGATCGCAACGAAGACAACAGTAGGGAACGACTCGGAACAGATCGCAGACAACAGTGCGAACGATTCGAACAGATCGAAGACAACAGTGCGCACAATGAGGAACAGATCGCAACAAAGACGACAGCAGTGCAGACGACTCAAATGGATGGCAGAGAACAGTGCGGAACGACTCGAACGGATCGCAGAGAACAGTGCGGAACGACTCGAACGGATCGCAGAGAACAGTACGGAACGACTCGAACGGATCGCAGAGAACAGTGCGGAGACTCGAAAGGATTGCAGAGAACAACAGTGCGAACGACTCGGAACAGATCGCAGAGGAAGACCGGTGCGAACGAAGAGGTAGTACTACAGCGCGAGTGTGGGCCCGAAGGCGACGTACCGGAGAGCTAGCACTACAGCGATAGAATGCACCAGAAGAAGGGCGCGCCCGCAGCCGCGAACGAGTAGTCCCGAAGGGAGACGCACAGGTGGTTAGTGGTTAAAAGTGACCCTAATCATACTTTAGGAGCTCCTATCAGGTCTGCAGCTTAAACGCGAGGATCGGACTCAAAAGTGGCCGAAGTAATGCGTATTTCGAGCGGAGAGCTAGCACTAGAGCGCAAGTGTGGGCCCGAAGCACACGGGCGGAGGGCTAGCATTACAGCGCGAGTGTGGGCCCGAAGCACACGGGCGGAGGGCTAGCATTACAGCGCGAGTGTGGGCCCGAAGCAGAGGTACGGGCGGAGCGTAAGAGCCCAAAGAGAGTGCACCAGAAGAAGACGAGACCCGAACGCACCCCTAGAAGTCAAAGCCGCGATCGAGTCTACTGGAGAACAGTGCGGATCGGAAGATGCGGAAGACGAGGGACCAGAAGGGACGAACGATTCCATGGAAGAGTCGATAGTGGTGTTAGAGAGTCGGGGCGACTCTCCCGGAGGAGAGGAAAGTGAAAGAGTGCGAAAGACCCGGATAACTGTTGCGCAATAAATACCATAATTATTGATAAAACTATACGTTA
>JAQIWA010002200.1:0-14246 GCA_034693305.1 Eueremaeus valkanovi
GGAGGAGCTTACTGTGCTAATGCACTTCATTAAAACGCGCGCGGGGTTTAAAAACTATAACTCTTTTCTCAATACGAAGAGACAGACAGACATACAAAAGACAGACAACTATAGACTATAACCGACAGAATTAATGAACAATATTATAGAAATATTCTGACTATTGAAATATATTCTGTATTATTTAGGAAATATTGTATTTCAATGGATTATAATTTACCGCAAATAAAATGAAAAGGCACAACTTATCCAGATCACTAAAAAAGTTTGTTTTGGTTTAATTTGCAAAACATGCTTGTTAATGTGCAAATCTATTGGTGGAATATTTTTTTGTCAAACAGAATATTATTGAATCAGAAATAATAATTTTTCTTAAGATAACGAAAAAGGATTAATTCAAATAAGAAATCAATTAATTAAAGCATTGATTAAAGCTTTGGTTTTATATTAATTCATAATCTGATTAATCAAAATCTAATACTCTGTATAATAGGATATCGATATTAACTGACAAAAAGGTAATAATCAATATTAAAGTTAATTTACAATGACTTCAAAGCCATTTATTAAATAAATTGCTTGAAATTAAATATTTATTACAGAAATAAAGTTGTTTAGCATTAATACTGTAATACTGTATATTGAATACAAGATTGTTTCATAAATTATTCCCAAAGGTTAGCATTGATTCTCAATTTAGAAAATAACAAGAACTTAATTGAAAATGTATCCAATTAGATTCGCACCAGACCTTCAATCTTATACTCTATTACTAACTTATTAATATTTATATATAAATATATTTAAAAATAAATTATTTTTTTGAGCGAATCAACATTTTTTTTGAAGATCGCAACAAAATATGTTACCTTTAAATGTCAATCAATTAAAAAGTTGATTGAAAATCAAATCAAATGATAAGAAAAATCATTAAATAGTATATCAGAGCTATAAGAGGGTCAGTCGACACAATAGGGGGTCAGAAAAAGTTTTGAAACCCAAGTGTTGAGAATGAGATGTAGGAAAATATGTGTAATTATGTTATTTTTGACATTAATGGGACATAAATGTGATATTTATGAAGTAATTATATGAATACATATTGTTTTTTATATTTTTTAAATCAATAGTCAGAACCAATTGTTGTAATATTTTTCTATTCTGTCGTTAATTAACAAATAAATTGATCTAAAGTAAAATTGGGTCAAAATTATGAATATATACAGTACTTATTGGATTGAATTTTATGAAAAAGTGAAGGCGAATCATAGGTGTCAGCCAATAGACTTAATTTTCAAGGATATCAATGCAAACAATTAAAAATTGTATGTTTTCTGCAATATATTTAATATTTAAGTGTAAATTATAGTATTTAACTGTTAATTGAGTTTTATGTTAAAATTTGGACATATATTCCCAGCGATAGTGCAGTCAGTCCTTCGAAATGCTCAGCAAATGTTAAAAAATGAAAATAATTTCGCATTTATTGTATTGTATGTGAAAATCAAATAAAAAACCTGACATACAATCGAAATATTGTTGGTTTTAACGAAAGTGTATAACTATTTTTGGAGTTATATTATATTTGTTTAGGCATTAAATTATTTTAAATAAAACTCTATTTTGAGCCCAAAATAATTAAAATAAGAATAAAAATATATAATTTTAGCTTAAGCTGAAAATTTCGTTTAAATCAATTAATAATTATGTGGATTGAAGAAACTTATAAGGGTTAGCCAATTAATCTTGGTGCCACCCAATGATTCTCACAGTATATGCAATACAATTCTTTCTTGTTGTGCATTATTTGATTAATTATTTATTTATTAATATCTATTAATTGTTATTTTTGAGGAAAGACTGATTTGAAAGATAAGAAAGTTTTAAAATACAAAAAAAATTATATTCAAGAAAAATACACTTCTATTACACTTTCCATTAATTTTCAAATTTAAAATCAACAATGCTCCAGTTCGGCTTAAAAGCCCCTTGAGCATATGCTACTTAATTATGAAGAACTGAAAGAAAAGCTTAAATTTGATCTGAAATTTATTGCCGGATAATTCATATTTTATTTCTCAATTCATTGTTCATTGTATTCAAAATATACACAATTTCATGAAATATGGACCGAAAAAGTGATTTCAGTTTCAATTTGTATTACAATTTAAAAACTACTTATAATTTGCAATTAATTGAAATAATTTCTGGATTTTATGTGAATTTGCTTTCATAGAAAGAAAGTCACAATTATTTTCTCATATAATATATAGAATATAATTAATTATAAGAATTTTCATCCATAAGAATAGGTCAAAGAAGAAAAGAGTACAGCATTTGACTAATGGACCAAAATATTGAATACGGATATAAAAATTGAAAACACAATTAAACGTTAAATAAAATTGTTTCGGTCTTAACCCTAATCGCAATAACGAAGAAAAATATTAAAAAAATGCTAATAAATGAGAAATTACTCATCATATGCACACTGTTTGGTAGAATACATAATGATTTCACGAATTATTATATCATATTCTGTGATAAAAGTATTTAAACCATCAGATCTGAAGTCTTAATCGCTATTATTGTGGAAGTGGTTTGAATGAGAGATAAGTAATATTATATATTATATTATTTTAAATATTATATTAACAATAATAATATATTTTAGTTCAACAGAAAAAAATGCAATAAAAAGATTCAAAACTCTAATAAAAGAGTATAAGAATTAACTTATTAATAGTCTTAACATCAATACAGAGCACACGTATAGCTGAAAGATATAGATATGCAAAGAGAGTAATGCACTATAACTTCATTATTATATGATTTAAATTACAGATTGTATGTAAACTTACGTATAGTTACAGCAAATATATTGACCTCTAATGCGATCAAAAGAAGAAATGAGAGAAAAAAGGGTTAATCTATATTTTACTTTCAGGAAGAAGTGTTTCACAACTTATTTGTCTGTTTCTGACAAATGCTAACAATGGCTACTAATGGAGTCGTTCACTGATTATATACTCTCAGTCCATATAATAGGAAAATATTTAGTTTATTATATAATATAATATAACGATATCATTATTTATCCGATTATTTTAAGGCTTTTGTGAAGTCTATTGTTTAGCTGCATATCAATTCGTTTATCACCTGAGACAGCTAACCAAAGGCTCCCACTTGAAAAGTACCTGCCATTCCCAACCAACCAACAGATTATCACTTAAAAAAATCTTAAAAATTATTTTATTCCTTATTTCTTCAGTAATACTGTAGTCTTTGGTTGTGCCTTATATGCTGTGAATTCAGAATCTCTTATCATTGTAATGACAAATATGTTTGAACTGATATTTTAGGAATTGCTGTGAAATAAGATTTATTGCAAACACTTTTAACTGAACCGCTTGTGTGCGGCTCTACTCTACGCGTGTTCTACTAATTGCTGTTCAGATCATAATCGAGAATATTGTCGGTTTGAATGCTTATCAACAAAATTAAATCTTCTAATACTGTATTTTATAACTACAGTATAACTAAGTAATGCTATGCATTCATAACGAGCAAGTCATCGAGTGAGAGGGTATACTGTACTGTACTAAAACTCTGCATTTAAATCAATTTATGTATTTTCTTATGATTTTGCAGCTTATGATGATTCACAACTTTAGGGGTAATAATACTTCAGCAAACATACCCCTCAGGCATACCCTCCTGGGGCTGCTTCTCAGTCTGCAAATGCAAATGCAAATAATAGGCTTATATTTGATAAGAAGTCTCCATTAGAGCAAATGAAATGACATTTTCATATAAGAAAATAGACTTTAATTAGCGGTCATTAATGCAAATATTTTAAAATTCTTAATCGAAATAAATATGGAATTCTGTAAGTAAATTGCACATAACCCTGGTCCTAATATATAATTTTCTATATTACTAAAACACATTAAGTAATATGAATACAGTATATCGATTAATTTCTATATAATCTTGGTTAAGTGAATCATCCAATCATTATGTGATTCACTTAATTGCATATAATTTGTTGAACTCATTGCTGAGAACGCAAAACACGAATAACTGTCAGAAATGAATGCAATATTTCTATTACGATATTAATGAATATTATTCTACTGTTTATGAGTTAATGCATAAAACAGATTAAGAAATATTCCGATTAATTATTCACTCATTGAAGTCATAAAAGAGAAGACAGAAAATCATTTTACCCATTATTATGTTCATTGCATAACAGAATACATGAACTTATTTGCGAAAATGTATTCTTATAATAAAAATTAAGTATTTTCTCCATTAATATGAGACCTCAATGAAGACTATTTGTCATTGCATTGATTTCACTGCTATTTTGTTAAAGAAAAGATCAAAAGTCTAGTTATTTACAGGTCTTGTCATAAAATCATTGAATAAGAAAATAATTAAATATAACTTAAATATAATGATAATTATTAAATGCTTGGATATATTTATAGCAATTATTCGATTATTTATTGACTATAATATCATTTACTGTCAACATATCAGAAGTGTATTTATAATTAATGAACCGAAACATCATTTCGTTTGCAATTTTTAGTTCCGATAATTAGTTTGAATTAGTCTTCCAAATGTTCGTCTTGGTCCTGGTCTTTCCCATCTTGGTCTTGGTCTTGTACAGGATCGGGACGGGACAGGAAGAGAAATTCACTTCTGACCAAAACGGGACGGAAAATTTTTTTAGTTTCTATAGGGATAGACCAAGACCTGGCAGGACGGGGCGATAATTTGCCTTCTATACCAAGACGTGACTTGGACGGGACAAGCCGGGACAGGATTGCAGTTTTTGTGTCTTTTGGGAGTCCAGGTTGAATTAAAAAACAAAGAATGTTAGAAACCAGAATTGTGGCCAAAGGAGGAAATGGTTGACCTGAACTAACTTAGAACCCACTCATAAATAACAATTTCTATGGCATCTTGATAAGATATCATGTCTGCATATTGCTAATTCAGTACTTGATCATTGGAAACAGACAAATCTAAAAGAACAAATTGAAATTGTTAATTCAGTAAGTGAGAATCAAAAGTGCTCTGGTCAAAATAGTGTCTTGTTTTGATAATGAAAACCATTTATATCATACAAAGGGTTTTCGTTCGGTTTAGACATTCTTTTATTCGATTGACTACAGTATTGAACACGAATTGTATGCCTTTGAGACACAATTAGCGGAAGCGTTGACTTTCAACTCAACTTATTATAATTTGTTATCAAAAATACAAATCTTATAAAAATTGATTTATATGGCAATCAATGTCAAGACATAATTGCAATTATGCTTTAGTTGTGTTTTTGAGAAATAATATAATGAAATAATTAGTTAAGTGTTTGATCCGAAAGAATTGAATTCTTAAAAATCATTGCAAAATAATAAGTCAATTAATTTAAGACCAAAAATGAAAAATAATGAGTCGGGTCATTGATTTTCATATTAAATATCTTTTGTTTGTATTTATGATAAAACAAATGAAAATACATAATGAGTTGGTTTGCAAAACACAATGAGCTCAGGGGTATAGAACGGTAAGACTTATTATCGATGACAATCTTGATAAAGTGTATAAGTTATCCAGCTGTCAATTTTAACAGTATATTACCCAGCTAACATAAAAATTTTACCATAACCTTACTTGTTGATGATAAGTTATCATTGATAACTATGATCTAGGTCGGACGCCTCTTATAGGAAGAGACACTTTCTTATTTTCAAATGAGCTACGAATATAAGTGAAAAATTATAATCAATTTATTTATTGAATAAATTACAAAAAGATTACAAAAAAAATATTATAAATAATTGTAATTCAAGTCTTGAATAATGACTACAAAGTCGACGACTGTTTAATCGTTAATCACTTCAATCAAATGTCAAATCATTTTCAAATATTGATTACAATTATTGGAAAACATTTTGTTGTCTAAGAGTAAGCCATAGAAAGCCATCCAATAATTAGTGTCATTCCTCCGATTGGTGTTAATCTGATTATAGATTTACTGCCAGTGAAGACATGTATATAACAAGTGCCACAAAAGAGTGTCATTCCTATCAGAATAAGTGAACCGCTAAGACATGGATGTGCTGTCAGTGGGATTGCCATCAGAACCAGGGAATGGAGTAAATGGTATTTATTGGCCCTTTCGTACACGTCTTTGGTTTTGGGTGACATATCTGTGCGATCCTGTATCACATGAGCCCCATATGCACCCAAGGCTACGGCCATTGCGCCGTATATACCGGCCAGTCTGACCCACACTGAACCCACTACTGCAGTGGCCAATTGGCTCTGGGTTGGGAATAATGGGTTGAAATTGGTTTTAATCTCTAATCAGTTTAGTTTCAATTGACTCACATTTAAATCCATTTCCAAATATGAGCTGATTTACAGAATTACTTAATTATTGACTATATTTCTAAACAATTTTTTGGTTCAATTCAATTGAAATAAACTAATAATTAATTAATTTTTTTTAATTTGAGTACAAAAGAGTGCAAATCATAAACATAAGGAAAATCTAAACAAATCCTATCAAATCATATGAATTGTATGTTTGCATCGCAACCAACCAATTGATTACGTGATCAGAGCTATTGGTTGTGTGCACTTCAAGGACACAAGTTTATCAAATCATTTACTTTACTTGTATATTCAAAAATCTTAGATAGTATCAAGTTACTTATATGTTGTTATTCAACAAAACTTTTGAAAATATACGATAAATAGCAATATTTTTGAGGAAAAAATATCAATTAATTGAAAAGAATTCAGTTTTCAATGAATTTTATTTATTTATAAATTGTTTTTCGTTTAAAAATTATGGGAAAAGTTGTAAATATTTGATTTGTATAATGACTTTAAGCGGTTTTATTTTCCCCAATCAAAGTGCAAGGTTGTTTATTGCAAAATCTTGCTCATTTATTTAATTTCAAATATTGTTGTCAATTCAAAAACAGGTAAAAAATTAACAAAATTAATCGATTGTGACGTCTGTAGTAATTATTGGGTTTTCAATTTATTTTCACCAAATTTCACCTCGTTTTCCATTAAAGGAAAGAAAATCCCAGGACATTGATGGCATGTCTGAACACATTGATTGCATAAATGCAAAACTTTCGATATTGACGTACAAATAATGTCTCGTATATTGAATTCAGTTTTGAATCAAAACTTTTGACAGTTTTCTAAACTTAAGAAATATAAGCAATTGTTTTGAAATGATAACAGAATTGTCCGATTAGTTCAGAGATAATGTCAATGAGTTAAAAATTAGTTTACTAAATGGACAGAAACTCTGCAAGGTTAAATCTCAAATTTGTCAAAATTCGCAAAATCGATAAATTTTAAATACTCGTGGATTATATATTTGATATATTCCTCATTGCATTGAGCACCTAATGAGTCCTTCCATTTTCTGTCCTCGCTTATTTGGAAAAATCGAAGATCTTATACAGGACTTTTTGACAAGGTTAAAAGTATTTCATTGCATTGCCTAAACAGTATTTTCGAGTCAATTAAATCACTTACACTCCCTTAAGCTTATGTCTACTCTGGCTGTGAATGAGTTAAAAAGTATTAAATAATAGCACATAAACTGTAATACAGTATCGAATGTAAAATCATTAAATTGCTTAACAGTTTCCACAATTATATAGATAAGAAGGTCAACAGCATAACCACAAAGGGGCTGGGCTAATTCATCTAATTTGGACAAAATTGCATGGATGCTCTCAATTTGAACGTATCATCTCAATTAAGGAAAGGCTCACTTTTAGAATATTAGTCGACAACAGAGATAGGCAAGGGGGGGCTTTTAAAAGTAGACCCCTAGGATTTTGGCTGAGGCTGCCCCCCCCCTCTGTTTTCGATGAATTGCGACGAACTCGAAAATGGGGTACTTTTTAGGGAAAAAATTTGATTCATTGTACCCCCTTTTGGCCAAAATTTTGGCTGACCCCCCCCCCTGTCGTCAGACCCATTGCCATCTCTGGTCGACAAATAAATCCATATAATTATCACTGAAATTCGAGCCTTAACTCAGTGATGGCCAAGCTCCTTGAGCTCAAATGAGGTTAAGCTAAGCAAGTTTCAATTATAAGGGAAGATCAAAAGTATGCGAATTTGAGCAAAAGTACAATTTTGTCAAAAATGAACGAATTTAGTGGATTTGAAAACTTTTCGGATTTGTATTACAAGAGAAAAAATTCATCCTATGTTAAAAAGACTGGGGTCAACCCCTAGCCATCCCTTCCTCAACCCTGATGCTATGTTTCAACGAATGCGAATATCTTTGTGTTTATGAAAACAGAGTTATTTGTGAATCGGATAATAAGGTTATTGAAGCAGACAATCCATATCTAAACAGTTAGACTCTAATTAACAAAAATAATGGCAAAACGACGGAAAAGGTGTGAAAAATAGTTTTTCTGTCAAAATAACAGTTCATTTAATGTGAAAAAACTTCTATTAATATTAAGTATTTAATTATCTTAAAGATTATGAAAATAGGAAATTCATTTGAGATAAGTATAGAATTTGACACAAAAAGAAAAAAATAATAATAAAGAATATGTGAAAGGATTACATGGATTATATAATTTATTACTTAAATACAGCACTGAATACTTTATTTTTTCTCCACTTAATTCTGTTGCAAACATGAATTTTTATATATTCTTTCAAACTTTTGTTTTATTATTATTTAAAAATTGCATTCATTCGACAAATTTATGTAAAGAATTGGGAATTATATTATATTATACTAATTATTGTATTTTTCTTTCAATTTTATTGCCATTCAAAGCGCTTTTCTCTTATATTTATTTATTAAAAATTGTTGTTGTGTTCAATGAAAAGTTATTTTTTCTTCTTTTTGTAATAAATAATATTTTTTTTGTCTGAATCCGAATAAGAATTAATGTTTTTATGAATTATTAGTGCCTTTGAAACGCGGAACACATTTAAGTACTTTTTAGTATGTATTCTGTCAGACAATCGTTACACCCATTGATTACAATAAGCAAAACTGAATTTCAAGTTTTTATTTTCATTTATTTTTTATTCTGTTTTTACGATCAATAATAGTAATATGAAAATTATAAATCGTTGCCTTCAAGTCATCTCTCTCTCTCTCTCTCTCTCTCTCTCTCTCTCTCTCTCTCTCTCTCTCCTACTCTCCCTCCCTCCCTCTCCCCTTTAAAATAGTAATGTTCAAGGTGTAGCCAGGATAATACTTCTGAATTGGCTACCTCGATGAGTAGTGTCCTTTTTCGATGAGCTTTCAAACGCTTATTTAGCCATAAATTGTGGTCAAATCGGCTGAGTTTTAGTACCTCTGTCTCGATTGAAAAAAAATATTCCAAATGCCACCCTGATATTTTGAAGCTTGCACATTCCTACTTCAAATTTGTTTAAATACTATCTAAAAAAAAGTTGAGTAAACGTGAATTCAATGATATGATCAAAAACAAGAACAGTTTACAAGACTTAACAAATGAATAGAAAAATAATTGAGTTCTTCTGTCAGTCCATTCGTATAATTAATTTTCATTTAGCGTTCATTTCCACAAATTTCTAATAATATTATATGTAATGAAAAATAAAAACTTCACAAAAGGGTTGAACAGTTTCTGGTCTTTAAATTCAGCTCATTATTCATTGATTTAGAAATTAATTTTGTTTTTTTGTATTTATAATAAATTCTTTTATTAGCTTTTGCTGAGAAAACGCTTTTATTTATAAATTGAAAATTCAAAAGAAATTATGAAAAATATAGAAAAATTAGATTTTTTTGCCGATAGTTTGTGTTATAAAAATATAATAGTATTTATCAAAATATATATTTTCAATGCGTGTTTGAGATTGAGATCAAATTATTAAAATTAATTCATTTTTCTATTTTATATATTAATCAAATTTATGAAAATATATATTTATATAATCACTGATTAATATCAGATATTTGTTGTTTGGAACTCAAAATAGACGATAGGGATGGCCAAGGTGTTGTCTAGTCTACAAAGCATGTATGAATTTGGTTGCATTGATGTTTCATTCAGGTCATCAGATTTTACTGCAGAGTATATCTCATTGATTTCGATGGTATGCAAGGGTTTCGAACTCACATCACATTAATTATATTGCATTCTAGTCCTCACCTGAGCTGCAATGACAAGATTGTAGTGAAAGGTATTCATAATATTAGAATTAAATTTGCCCCTGCTTCGTTTAGGAAGATTTCAAAATGACTAGAGTATTGTGTATCGAATAATGTGGATTATATCTTATATTTTGGTGATATTATATTATCATTGCTTTGAAATTTCAATAAATACAAAATAATATAAATTATATGACATTGTTAATTCTGAGTTTGTTCGGGTCAATCAAATTATAGTTCTGTTAAGTAAAATGGATATAATCTGATGTATTAGTAATGAATTCAATTGATATTTAATGAATGCATACTATAATTGATAATTAGTGTCAACCAAAAGTTTAATTTATCATTTAAACGGTTGGAAAAACAGTTTGATTAAAAGTAATCCTCATTCAAATCATTCAAATCATACGTTTTATGAAAATTAAGTTCAAAAGAATTAAAATTTCATAACTTTTTTCTATTCAATTGTCTATTCATTTCATTTCCCTTTTATTTGGTTTTGACCAAAAAAGTCAAATAATGGGTAAAAACCAAACTTTAAAACTTGAATTCATGTCTAGGATTGGGTTAGACTTAACGCTCGCATGACTTCTATTAAATGTGAAAAAATATGAATATTATATAATTATAACAAATAATATAAATATATTTTTTCCATATATTGTATGAATTGGATCGCATGAGAAACGAAGCAAATATTTGTTTAGACAACTTTGATGTCAGATATTGTATGAAAAAGAATAGAATAAAATAAAATAAATTTTTTATTTTTGTATACAATTTATTATAAATATTTTTCGAGTGAAAAATTATTACTCAATTTTCTATTACTCAATATTCTGTTTGTTATTTAGCAGAAAAAAATTCTGTTGAATATAACTGTCACGTAAGGGAAAGGCTAAAATGCTCCGGCTCATATACAGTATAAATGCACAGGAAGACAAAGATTATTCGCCTTTCGGTTCATATAATTTATTGAAACTTTTATTATATATTTTTCTGTCAATTGTTAACAAAAATTATTGAAATTTTTTTCTTATATATGGTATGATTCGTTCACATCATGTGTGCTCTGATTGCATGAATTATAGTTAATTGAATTGAGTTTTTTGTTAATTTATTTTCTGTGTATTATTCTCTGTCTGTCTATCAGTAAGTCTAGTCTAGAATTCATATAAACTTTAGTCTGAATTCATTAATTCAGTTATCAATTGAGTAGAAAAAAAGTCAAATTAAAAATGTTTAATCATTACTCTTCTTATGCGGAAAAAAGCAAATATAAGTAGAAAATAAAGTTACGAAAAAAAACTTTTGTTTTTTATACATTTAAATAAATATTTGTGTTTGAGATTAAGTCTTAATTAATTTTTATTAAAAAATATAGGTTTGGAAGCGAAACAAAATTTTTATTCTATTTTTTATTATTATATTTATATTTATTTTTTGATTAATAGTTATGAGAATATATCGAGAAATAAGGAAGAACTTGGTTGGAGTGCTAAATAGATTAGGATATTCTGATATTTCCAAACCTACAGTCCAATAGCAGTGATAGGCAATGGGGGGTATAGGAGGTATACCCCCTGTGATTTTGGCTGAGGCTTACCCACCTCTTTTTTCTATGTTTTTTGAAGAAAAAACCCGAAAATAGGGCACTTTTGGCCCTCAAAAGTGATTAATTGCACCCGTTTTGGCAAAATTTTTTGGCTTTGCGTCAGACCCATTGCCTATCTCTGGTCCAATAGTTAAAGTGCAACAAAAAATAAGTATAACATTGAACCACAAATTAAAAGCCTTTACTCCTATTTACCCTATTCTGGAGTTTAAGCAGAAATTAATTATTCACAGAAAGAAGAAAAAATAAAGACTAGAATAAAAATAAGTATATAATCTATTTTGGCTCACATTGTATGCCATATAATTCGTGATCCAGTATTGCTAACAAATTCTAATTAATGTTAGGCTACGTATAGATAGGCATAGAATTTGATGATTAATATCTTGACATACAATACACAAACAAATTACAAGTTTTTGTGTTTTTGCTGCTCTCTCTCTCTCTCTCTCTCTCTCTCTCTCTCTCTCTCTCTCTCTCTCTCTCTCTCACTCATCGGTTTTGTCTATTTAGTTAACCAGTTGTCAGATATTTATCTGTAGTAACAAATTATTGATATTATATACTATTCTAGCGCTCACTCAACCCTCAAATAGGTTCATATCATAACTGGTCTGAACGGTCAATGTCTTAACCTTTAGGTATATTATATAATATTATAGAGAAATCTATTGATATATTAATAGCGATAAAAAATTACGATATATTCAAATAGTGTTTACTTTTATATTTAATTATTATATTTTTCTCAAACTTTTGACTTATTTTTTATTCGCTATTATTTATTCTTTTTAGAACAGAACCAATCTTTAGATCTATCTATGAAATTGAGACATGCAAGGTGGCATTAAAACGAATAATTATCAAATATAGCATATAACATCACTGTAATTAACCTGGTAAGTTTTAAATCAAACAATCATATGAAGTACCAACCTGGTATGATTTGCAAATCAAAATTGCATCAAGCAAAAATTAATTCGTATGTGGTTAACAATCTTGCACATGTGTCTATAAAGTTTGAAACGAATCCGTGAAATTGATCCGAATCGATTCTTCTGTTTGTTTGACATATATTTTTGAAATAAAGAAAAAATTGATTTTTTATATTCTCTTTTGTGTTTTGTGTGAAGAATCAAATAAAAGATGAATTGAATGAATAATTATTTAGATTTATGTTTATTAAGAGAGAAAAAGATTGATTTATTCATTATTTTTTATATTAATTTATTTGCTGTTAATCGTTGAGAACACCCGTTGTATATGTTTGACGTACGGGTCAGGACATCGCCCAAACAGTAGAGGCACTACTCTTCCTAAAGGGTTAGACACCAGAAGAGTCTTTTGGATTAACGGTTCAATTGCTTATACAAAGCTCTAAATATTTTTTTGTTAGAGTAGTTAAGTTCGTATTTGAAATAAACAATAATAACATTTAAATCTAAGCCTTAAACAGGAAATCATTTTCAATATAAACAGAATATTCTGTTCGATAAAAGAGTAATCAAAATATATGACAATTAATTCAATACTAAATATATTCGGATGAAATTTCAATCAATGAATTGGCAAATCAGTTCACTTGAATATGTCATCGATTGGTCATATAATGCAAACCAATGTTGAGTCAGCGCTGAAGATAACAGATAACAGATTGGCTTTAATTATAATTGTGTTAATGATATCAATATTAATATTAATATAAATATATTGCTATTAGACTTGAATTTTCTCTCCAAATCAGATCGAGTTCAGTTAATATATTGAAGCAGCACTGGAGGGCCAGCATATCGAACAGGAAGGACTTGAACTCTCAGCATACAATTCAGATCAGGGATGCACAGCTCTGTGAACTCTGGGTGCTAAGGGGTATTGACGAAGCAAACTAATCAGTTTAGTTTCTTTTGATTTGATTTGATTTTCCTGACCCACACTGTTCTGCTACAACTGATAAAGAGGTAAAAGAGGTCCAGAACTGATTGGATTGAGACGGCTCTTATTAATTGTGTTTTGGAGCCAGCAGCTATTCATATTGTGTTGGTATCCCTGGTAGTCCTTTGCCATTCATTAATTCAATATATTCTGTAAGTAATTAAACATTTAATTTGAGAGAAAATTTGAATACAAAGCAAACAAAAAAGTAATTATGATTTGGACACAAGAAAAATGTGTTAACTATTCTGTGCAACAGTTTTCTGGTCCAATACATCCCTTGCGTATCACAAGTACTTATACGGAGATGTTTTTATAATTGTGTAATTATATTCAAGCAGTAATGCAACTATAGTATAGTTAGATTACCTTGTTATTTTTTTAAAACTATTATAAAAGTCAGTGCCAATCAGTCTGCAGGACTTGTAGTAGACATTGGCTATCCTCATAGTGTCTTTTACAGGCGTAAGACTTATAGACTGT
>JAQIWA010002201.1:0-14235 GCA_034693305.1 Eueremaeus valkanovi
AGATTGAAAATCGAATAAGCCAGTCAAAAGTTATTCGAGTTTAATCAACGGAACTTAGTTATTTCCATTACTGTATATTATAACTGTATCCTATTAACCATATGTAAAAATGTTCAAAATTGAATAAAAATAATACTTTTATTTAATACCTGGTTCACTAATATAGTTTTCAATGTATAAAACTTAACCGCCACTATACACCATAGGTTTTCGAAGTTAGACAAAATCCGAATAAATTATAATTGAACTAGGCTAATCAATTAAAAAAAGAATATTTATAAAAATAATCTGATTAGTTTTCTAATTTAAATGTACGTGTACATAATTATTAAATTGATTCTGTAATCATCAATTAAATGTCACTTTTATTCTTTGGCTTCATTTTATTCATTATTTTCATTTGAAATGCTTTTAGTATTGACTGTAATTTCATTGCTATTTCAGAGACTATTAATAAAAGTCTCTTTTGTAAAGTGGATTAAAAATATTTCTCAGATTATAATTACATAAATACATAAAATTTAATTAAAAATTTTATTCAAAGTTTATAAACTTCATTAATACGTAATACAGAAATAAAGATTGAATAAAGTATACAGATTATTTTAATGTCGCTCATTATAAGCATTTTCTGTACAGCTTTTGGTGCTATGCAGTGAAGTATATAGACTTACATCTGATATAAATAATTAATATAAAATATATGCTAACACTGCACAGGGATATTTTTGAAAACTAAACTATGGTCGCCCACCATTATTTAAAAATAATCAAATATGAAATCATGTAATACCCTGAATATAATGATGTAATGTTCGTTAAATATTATATTTAAATATAAAAAAAATCTTATTTCAGAGTCAAATAAAGAAATTAAGTTTAATTGATCTCTAAATATACTGTTTGCGTGAATTTGAATATCAGTGATGAAGAAAGAATCATCTATCATACTGAAGTACAGTATTTTGCAAATTGATCCAACACTGATTGAAATGAAATAAATTCTTCACAATTAAAATGCCCAACTTGGCTGAGTTTCTTAATGGTTAGAGTAATTTAGATCGTTATTCAATTACTATTCAATGCTATTATCATAACATCTGTTCTTTTATAGGGAAAGCTTTAAGTGATAGGCAAGGGGTATAGGGGGTATACCACCCTTGTGATTTTGGCTGGGGCATATTCCCCCTATTTTTCGATGTTTTTGAGGTAAATCTCGAAAATGGGGGCACATTTGGCTTTCAAAAGTGGTTTGTTGTATTCCTTTTGGGAAAACTATTTGGCTAACCCCCCCCCCTGTCGTCAGACCAATTGCCTATCTTTGGTCAAGCTTTGTCAGCGTTAGATCAATGGATTTAAAAAGAGTATGTCGGTACTTCAAAAAATTATTTTATTTTTCAAAATCATTTTATTCCGATTAAACAATGTAGTATACCTAAGGATTCCTACAGAAGTCCTGTCGCCTAGCGACTTATCTCTGTCTACAGCGATAGAGCTCAGCAGCACTTATTATATGCATAGATTGGTTGAATAGCTCTATATATAGTTGAATAGAGCTATTCAACCAATCTATGCATATAATAAGTGCTGCTGAGCTCTATCGCTGTAGACAGAGATAAGTCGCTGGGCGACAGGACTTCTGTAGGAATCCTTAGTTATATGTATGAAAAATGTGAAAATATAAATTCTAAATATAAATTGCAAATTTTTGCATATTTCATACAAATACCACATTATTTAAGCAGGGTTGAAATGATATAAAAAATAAAAATATTTTGTGAAGTACAGACATACTCTTTATAAATATGTCTCTATGCAATTTTGCTATAGCAACCTATATCGCAATCCGTTCATTTCATTTTCTTAGTTATTCAATCAAAAAATTCTTTTGATATTCATTTATAAATTAGTTTCAAAATCTTTCAATATTTTCTTAATGTTGCCTACCGTTAATTATATTTTATCATGCTAACTTTTTTAAGAGCCACAATTAAAAATTTTAATAAAAATAATAGAATTAGTCTTAAGATTGACACTCGAAGTAATAACAAATAAATAATATCTCAAATTTGTGATAACATTCCTACTTTGGTCAACCTTGGCAATCAACCATTTATTCTGTTGACTTTAAATCCTGTATTTTGCAGATAAGTTCTCATACAATTATTCGATAGCAGGGCAAAATATACATTTATATTATCTAAGATAATACTAATTTATCTCAAGTGTTCAGTAGAAATAATACTCTATTATTGAACTGTAATCACAATCAATCAAATAAATATAGAAGCAAGGTAAACCTAAATTTTTATTTGCTGGCTACTTTAAAGCGATCAGAAGTTTAGTCTGAATTTTTGAGAATAAATTTTGCACTCTTATAGTATATTTGAGCTGCACATGTCTAAATTATGAGGTGACCTGTATATCGTTTGAAATATTTTCAGATTATTGAACATGAATTATATAATTCAATTTTGAAAATTAAATCTAACAACTTTTAGCAGTGTAACTATGTAATTATATTTTATTAATTTTAATCCAATATTCTCCTGGAAAATACTCAAAATTTTTCAAACTTTAGCCTAATTTTTCAAAAACCATGCTCTTCATTCTTTTCCTACCTTGCACATTGTCATTCTGATATAGTTTTCTGATAGGAAGTGCAATTGTAATACCAAAGTTCAATGAGAAAGACAATATAATAGATAAGAAAAAATTGATTCAATTCATTCGTATTAATAGTTTTTGATAAGAAAAAAAATTTGAATTAATAATTGTTTGCAATATTTCTATATTATTGTGAAAATAATAATTATTTAACATTTTCTGTGAAATCAATTCAAAATTTATTTTAATATTTTACACATATTCTGGATTATTGAATAATTTTCAGTTCACTCAAGCAATTGATAGGCAATTGTTGTAAAAATGGTTTAAATCATTAAATATTTGCAATTTTTTTTATTGTATTATAAAAGTAATAATAATTCGATAACAACTGCGGAATCAATTCAAAAATGAATTAAATATCATTCATATGTCTGCTAATATGTCACGAATGTCACTTGATGAAAATGATCCGAGTGAATCAGACACTGACTCATGTTCTGATAGGACTGATTTGGATTCAAATGAAGACAGGTTTGACTCGTCTGTTAAATTTCCTGAATTATTGTCTTATTTTCCGTTCACTCAATCAATTGATACGCAATTGTTGTATAAAATAAAATTATTTCATATTTTTAAAGACAGAAAAGGAGACAATATTTTGTTCGTTACAACCGATGATAAAGTCTATGAATTGAGTGATAATCTTAACGCTTATAAGAGTTTAATGAATACTAAAACTTTTGATATTTTAAGCAAATGTGTTGCCAGTGAACCAACACTTATACCTGAGTTGTGTAATCAGAATATAAACAACTTCTATATCGGCCAAAAATTTGTGCTAGCTCTTAACAAATATGGTGAAGTTTTTGCGTGGGGAGTTAATGATTGTGGACAATTGGGCAGAGGTTTTACATCTGAACCTGGTGTTTATTTGAAACCTAAAAAAATAACTTATTTCGAGGAACTAATTATGATTAAACTATGTGCTGGCTATGAATATAGTTTAGCCCTGACTAACAATGGTGATGTTCATGGATGGGGATATTTACACAAAGAAACTGAACCAGGTAACACAATTTTATCACCAAAATTGATAAAAGGCCTGGAACAGGATGAGATAATAGATGTTTACTGTACTCCTGACAATGCATTTGCGCTGTCATCCGATGGGAAGGTTTACAGTTGGGGACAGACTTTAATACAAACAAATCAATATGCAATTGAACCGCGAGCTCATCTAATTGAACTAGACAACATTGTGTCTATTAGCGCATGGGATAAAAATTTATTTTTCCTAAATAACACTGGACAAATTTATATATGTTACTTTTTGAAAGCTAAACAATATTTCCGAGATAAAGCACATTTTATTGAGTTGAATAGCAATATCGATAATATGATCAATGCTATTTCATATGAAAACAAAATTGTGTTCAACACAATTCTTATATCAAATAATAAAATATATGAAATCAATGGCACAGATATTATAGAGTCTTCCTATAAGAATATCAATGAATATTTTGCTGGAAAATGTCAGATAACCTATAAAACGTTACTGGCTGAACATGGTGAATATACTGATAAAATAAATAGTGAACATATGGATACCGAGCAAACTAATTCAGCTTTCGCAAATTTTGAAATATTTAAGACTATGGGAGAGAAGGTCCAGAATATTATCCGAACATTCATTGTGTTTGAAAATAATATTATATTCATTACCAAAAATGACATAGTATTTGGGTTCGGATCAAATATTTTAAAAGAAAATTTGCAAGAACCAACTGAAATACCAGAATTAAGCCATAATTACATAAAACAATTTCATAGGGGCCAAGATTTTATTCTGGCTTTAAGTAATAATGGTATAGTTTTCAGCTGGGGTAATAACTTCTTTGGTCAGTTAGGGAATGGCTATAGAAGTTCACCGAATGAAAATTTTAGGCCAAAAAGTATTGCATTCTTTAGAAAGAAAAAAATTGTACGAATAAGTTGCGGTTATTGGCATACAACTGCATTGACGTCAACTGGTCAAGTTTACGGTTGGGGTTTCAATAAGTATGGTCAAGTTGGATGTGGCAAAACTGATGAAGAATATGTAGGATATCCGGTCCAAATAAATTTTTTCAATGAAATGAATGTGAAAGAAGTGATTTGTATTGACCTGTGCTCTTTTGCACTGACATTTGATGGACAAGTATTCAGTTGGGGATTGAATGTATGTTATCGTTTAGGTCATGAAATTGATCAGTCTGCATGCATATATAATCCCAAACAGATTGACCTTGCACTAATTAAGTATATGGGGTTTTCCAAATTCAATTCCTATTTCCTCGACTGTTCTGGTTTATTATATTATTGTGGTCTGAATAGACAAGCAAATACAACCGAAATTGTTCATAAACCACAAAGCTTCCCGACACAAATTCTGCTTGATAAAGTTTACTTCAATTCCAACTGCAGTGATAATCCAGTGCTTGCTCTGGGGAACGATTTTTTATATGTAATGTTCGGAACATATCTCAAGAAAACCAAATCTAACAATCATTTCGACTTTTATTCAAAAAATCATCAATGCACTTTTGAGACAGTAGATATTGAACAAATAATCAGAGAAGCTGATGAAAATAAAAACCAGATTGAATTGCTTGAACCAAAGCATGATTTATTCAGAAATTTTAAATCTTTTGACAGAATTGAACATAAAATGCAAAACGAAATAAAATTCTTTTATGTATTGAAAAACTTCATTGGTGAGAATGTATTGTTTGTCACGAAATCAGACAAAGTATACGGATTTGGTTCCAATCGATTCTTCTGCCTTGGATTAGGCAATGATAGTGTTGTGACTGAACCACAACTTATACCGGAATTGTGCGACAAAAATATTTTCGAATTTGTATTCGGAGAGAGACATGTATTGGGTCTGACAAAAACTGGAAAGTTATATGGCTGGGGGAATAATAGCAGGGGTCAGTTGGGAAGGAACAAAAAATCACCGCCTGATAAATGTTTTGAACCCGAAATCATATTTTTTGATAATAAGGATGAGCAAGTTGTTAAAATAAGCTGTGGTGCTTTCCATTCCTTAGCACTAACAATAGATGGAGCAGTATATGCCTGGGGGTTGAATGATGAGGCACAAGTAGGAATTAACCAAGGTAAAGATGTCTTGAAGCCAACAATAATATTTGATTTAAAACAAATAAATATAAGTTCAATTCACTGCACAAAGATGGGGTCATTTGCTTTGACTTCAGACGGATTAGTTTATAGCTGGGGCTGTAATGATAATAATATATTAGGCCACGAAAATAATCCGATAACCAGACCTACATTTGTTAATATAGAAGATCAGATTAAAAATGTTTGTTCGCTTGAAAATCATTATAATAAGTGCACTTATTTCCTATCAATCGATGGTTATATATATTATTGTGGTTTTAATTATATCACCAAGCTAGCTCAAATCACGCCAATTAAATTAAACCATGGTATATCATTCAAACAAATTCATTCTGTTTGTTCAGACAACTTTATCAACCCTATTAGAAGCCCATTATATTTAGCAACTGCTGTCTCACAGAGCGATACTATCTATGCATTAGATGGCAATCAACTCAACAAAACTGATTCACACTATTTGTATGACTACTATAGCAATGAGTTTGAGTTGACTTATAAAACAATTGACACAAATGTGGAAAAGAGTACTCCGTTTTGGAAAATGAATTCAATAAATGATTTAAATAATAGTGAGAATAATATTGTAAAAGAGAAGACAAATGAACTGGATCATAATGAAAACGAATTCTTCACAGTTTACAGTAATTTTCCGATTTTTGCTGAAATAGACAGAGATATTAAGACAGAAATTAAATACTTTACTGTATTTTCTGATGAAATTCAGAACAAAAATTGTATTTTCATTACAAAAGATGACAAATGCTTTGCTTTCGGTCACAACGGAAGCGGAGTACTCGGCTTCGGTCACAACAGTATTGTAGACAAACCCGGATTAATAGAGGAATTGTGCGATAAATGCATTGTTGACTTCAAATATGGATACAGTTTTGTATTTGGCCTATCTTCAAAAGGTGACTTATACTCCTGGGGTAATAATGATCATGGTCAATTAGGCTTAGGTGATTTGGGTAAAGGACATATGGATTACATCGCTAAACCTAATCGAGTGTATAATAATGATTCGAAAATTATCCGAGTTATAAGTTGTGGTCAATTTCATGCCCTGGCGTTGACAGAAGACAATTTAATATATGGTTGGGGTTATAATGAACATGGCCAGCTAAGTTTAAGTGATCTTGTTGATATTTTAAAACCAACACGAATAGTAATGCCAGTCTTTGATGTGATTATTGATTTGAAAAATCATATAAATTTATCCAATTTTAATTTTAAAAAGACTTCTATCATCTCTCAATATTTTTCAAAACTTTAATGTATAATATAATTTCAACAATTTTTTAAGAAATTCGTTAATGTCTACTGCATTGGCAACAAATCGTTTGCCTTGACATTTGATGGACAGGTTTACAGTTGGGGACAAAATGTAAACTACACTTTGGGTCATAAAAATGATTTAAATAGGAATATATATTTCCCGACAAAAATTCATATAGATAATATAAAGAAAATTACGTCAGATGAATCGAAAACTTATTTTTTAAATGATTCCGGTCAATTATATTTTTTTGGATTTGAAAAAGAAGAAAAAAGTAAAGAAAAAACCTATAAAATTAAACCGGTTCACATTTTTACCGAAATCAAATTTAAAGATATACATGAAATCCGATATTCATATAAATCTCCAATTACCCTTGGTGACTCAGGAGTTTTATACGGGTTCGGTGGAAATCAATTCTATAAATTGAAATTTTCAAATGCATTCGAAGCCATTTCAAAACATTTTGGTTATAACTCATGAAACAATAAAAACTTCAGACTATGGATACAATGGAAAGTTCGAGACTGAATTCGATAAAACATATGACGATCAAGGAAAAATAACAGTTATTGGCAAAGGTGGATTCGGAGAAGTATATAAATGTCATGATAAAACTTCACAGGATATTTATGCAATCAAAATGATCCGTGTCACAGGTATATGAAATTTTAACTTTTATAAATTTTCCAAAGTTAATTTTAACTGGCTCTTTAATCTAAATTTGCAAAAATTAATAGGTTCAAAGATAAATCTTTTGCATTTTTATTTCTTAAAAGACAAGAATCACATTGTTGAAAAATGAGGAATGGGGCCATAATCCCGCTTATGTAATATTACATCATTTAAAATAATATAGCCAGATAATGCGGCTCTTCCCAAATATTGCTGCTTCAATTTTGAGAAATAACGAGCACGAACGTTATCAAAAGCAAATATGTTTTGGATCTATAGCTGATCATCTTGACAATATAGTAAAAAGAAGTTAAAAGAATTAGCAACAGATATTGTTGAAAGATGTCGCTGTTAGAATTTTTTGGTTCAGGAACTGATGAAGGTTTATCCATAAATAACAAAGTAAAATGATGCAGAATAATGCAAAAATTTTGTTGGAATATTTAAAATGAAATTGACCAAGTACAAAAACAAGTTTTAACACAATTTTCAAGTTACATGAGACAAATTCTTTGTACCAATAATTATACTATTAGATGATGACTAAAAATACAATTGTTTTGCTCAACTCCTTCAACTAGAGAAATTAAAACAAAAACTGATTGAGAATTCGACATTTTTGCATGCGATAACCAAATGTTTGATTAATGATTTAAGGAGCTATTAAGTATATCTTTCATTTGCAGAGTAAAAAGGACTGGATACCGTGTTAAAAATGTCGAATACTCAATCAAAATTTTCAAAACAAATTATCTAGTTGAAAGTGTTGAGCAAAATAATTTTATTTTGTTGTTTTATTCACCATTTAATAGAATAATAATTATAAAGATAATTTTTTTCAATAATCTCATGTAACTTGTAAGTTTTGTTTAAACTTGTTTTTGTAATTGGTCAATTTATTTATGATTTTTATATCAAAATTTTCGCATGATTATGCATCAGTTTCCCATTTTTATTGATGGAAAAAATTTTATCAGATTCTGAAAGGAAAAATTCTAACTCCGACAATTACTTTGTCGAATATTTGAATTTTTAAAATTTTCAGAAGTTCTTAACATTTCAAAACAATGTTGAACGTACAGACGGACGGAAAGAAATTTTCTCAATAGATTATACTCGCTAAAAATCCAAATGATTTATTTTTGAATCTAGTAGTTCAAATTAAAAATAAAAAAAATATTTTGATAGTATTGTTGTGGAGTGGAGGGTTCCCGGGCCCTTTCTAGCCTAAACTAACCCTAAACTTACCCCACAAACGAGTCGCTCCTCCGCCATGCATCGTAACCGTATCGTCAGAGCCGTTCCTACTCACCGGCACAGTCCTCCTGGAATGCCTCATACTTCGGGCCAATCCATTGTTAGCCGTCTGAACGTCTCATACCGAGCGGTTGTATGAACGTAAACGCCATCTCCATCCAACCTTGCCATGGTAGCGGGTCTGCTGCGTGAGGACTGTGTCGAGTACGGCCTCAAACGAAGACGGTGACGAGCATAACGAAGAGCGGGTCCCTCCGCTACGAGCCTTACAGACCCGCAACGGAGGACAGTAACACACTATACGTAAAACGAACTTACTTTCTGAAAAAGTAGTGAAGCACAACAATTAAGTATAGAAAATAACTTTATTGAATAGCTTAAGAGTTAATACAGAAGAGTATGTTACTCGAATTGAACTTAAATGGCGAAACACTCGCCTTATATACAGGTTTTGTGTTGTATTTCTAACGCTATAAGTCGAGGTCGACCTCGACTTATACCCAGTTCTATGCACAACAACATTTCAAGGCTGACCTCGACTAATGCCTATGCAGTATAGGCGCCTATCTCAATACAGTATAATACGAGGTCGCCCTTGAACACAAAGTTGTTATACAGTGAAATCCGTCTACAATAACATTTCATTGTTAAAACAAATACAAATTGATTAAGTTGATTATAATTGTTAAGTTATGTTATAAAACATTTTAAATAATTTTATATTTAGATTTTATAATTAAAAGTAATTTATAATTAAAATTGTAATTAAATATGTCGCAGTGCAACATGTCCTTCACCATAGCGTAAGCCTATTTATGGTTGGTTGCCATATTTAATACGATAAATAATACTACGCATGTATAAAATTGGTTAAACATAAAGTACGTCACAAAATACAATGTTATATAGTGATTATTTGTTTTTTGATCATAACTTCTATAATTACCGTAACAACTAGTTTAAATTTGTTTATTCGAAACTACATGTGTTGATGTGTAACATATTTAAATTATTTTGAAATCCCTTGCGGGGAACTCAATATTTATTCGGTTTCATAATTTTCCGTTTTTTGGCCATGATTACTAAAGTTACCGAAACTATTACTTAAGACTAACCTAATTTAGACCTCTAGTGTAGTTGTAGGTCATATCCAATTTTAATCAAAATCCCTATTGAGGAACCTAGTAATTTTTCGACTTTAATGTAAAACATAGTTTTTCCGTTTTTTGGTCATAATTTCCGGAGTTACCGTTACTACTAAATTTTGATCAATCTAATTTAGACTTCTAGTATAACTACAGGTCATATCCAATTTTAATCAAAATCCCTAGCGGGGAACCTATTTATTTTTGAGGTTGAGGATGAATACAAAATTTTAGTTATTTTGTATTTTTCGGACAATTATAAGTTAATATCAGTCAATAAGTGTTTGTTAGGAATATAAGACCACGCCCTATAAATTATATAATTATTAAAATGATTTAACCGTAAAAACATGTAAAATTAGTTAACTGCGTATTAGTTTGTCTACATTGAATATAATAAAACGCACGTAATTTATGGACTGAGTAATAACATACAAACGGCATTGAACGTCACAATAACGTATATACGCCTATCATTCTTCTCCCCCTCCAGTCACCTTTGTCCTCAAAGGCCCGCTGAAGATGGCCTCAATGATTAAGTTTCTTCATCTGTATCTGTTTCTAAAGGTGTTTCATCGCTATCTGATTTCTTCTCTTCATCAGATGTGTTTTCATCGTCGTTGGATTTATTCTTATTCGTTTGTTCAGATTCCTGCTGGTTTCCTGATGATTCTTTGATAACTTCTTCTTGAAGTTTCTCTTTAACTCCTTCTCGAAGTTCTTCTTTAACTTCTTTTTGAAGTTTCTCTTTATTCTGAATTCTGAAATAGTTTTATTCGAATGAAAGTGCAATGAATTTAAATCATATTTATATGCATTGTTTTGATTTGTTTTTTCATATTCCGGGTAAATTTTCATTACATTTTCCATTGACAGGAATGCCGGCAAACAAATAGTAACGGCTGGTAGCAGACCGTTCAAATAAAAATGTTCGTACTTGAACCAGGAGGAATATTTCAAATCTGTCTCGGCCAAAATGTGTCTGGGTCAATTGCGCATATTTCCTATAAGTGTCGATATTATTACTTATTAATTAGTATTTTTAAACTTTGAAAAACCAAAAAAAAATTTGGCCGAAAAAAATATCGAGATACAAAAACTTTTTTCCTGGTTAAGCTAGGTACCATGTTTCAATCTATGAAAGTTAGGTCAATATCTCACCTTCATTTTGATATGCTAACCATTAATGTGCAAGATCAATTTTTCGAGTTATAGAGCAGAGAGCAGAGGCACCTATAGCTCATATTGAACAGGATGCTATTTCTAAAATAAAATTTTCAGAAAAAGTTTATGTCCCAAATATGATCAAATAACATCAGTACTACAAAAGGAATTGATCGAAAAAATTTCCTGCAATTTTCATATATCAAAAGTTTCATGCAATTCAATCTCACAAATTTCTTCATTGAAATAACATTAGAAATTATACAATTCTTGATTGCATTTAATTGTATAATTTCTAATGTTATTTCAATGAAGAAAATTGTGAGAATCCAGGCACTATTAATTCTGCTTATTCTATTCATTTTATTCTATTATCTAAATATTAACTTGAACAAAATAATTGTTAGACAATGTTTGCACACAATACAGACAGAGGGAGAGAGACGAACTATAGATACATAAAGTGTAAAAATTAGTTTATTTCAATTTTATTATATATAGAAAACTCACCAGATTTTACCCACGAAGTTCAATAGATTAAATTTATACTTACAGGTGAGGGGCTTTGTTCTGTGACTTCGAGTTTGCCGATTTCCTCTGTGCCATTTTAACACTTAGAGATTGCTTATTATATATATAAATTTATAGCTGCTAATGGCCACTGTAACGGGTAGAAATGGGACACTGGTCAATTTTGAGATTTTAGTTTTTTAAAATTTTGAGCTGATTACGAATTAATAACCCTGACATAATATATATTTTTTGTATCAGCAAAAGACGTGGGATTCTATGGTATATTCATTGATTTTATTAAAAAATGTTTTTTCACCAAATTGAAATTTTTTGAGTAAAATACTAGAATGTCACTGATAATATTATCCAGCTTGATTTGACAATAAAAATGATATATGATATGTTTGTGTAAGTGTAATGGTTTCCCCGCAAAACACAATATTTTTACAACAATATTGCACGTACAGACGGAGAGATAAGTCCTCAAGAACATAAGCGAGTATACTCGCTAAAAAATTACAAAATTTACCAAAAGGGTGTATAATTTCTAGCTTGCTTCATTAATAATTGGTTTAGAGCAAAAATATATTTAGTTTTTTAGCCTGTTGTTAAATTGACACTGATCCTAATCACTCATCCCTGATCATTATCAAAGGGCAATAATGGTGATTTACAGAAAAGACAGGTCATTTGGTTGTCGAAATAATTTTATTGAAATAAAACTGAATTAAATTTAAAAACATTGAAGTTAAACATTAAATACAATAAGTGGACACAAACAGAGTTGTTTAGAGCTGATTGTAGCATAGATTGTTTTGCATTTGAATTTGTAGTTCAATAAGAATCTTATGTATATTCTGGTAGTTATACATAAACTGATTCATCAATTAAACAATTATTTAAAGGGAAATATTAATTCAAGTATTTGTGATAAATAGATTGTTATGATCAATAAAATATAATTAAATAAATAAGCAAGTGTATGGTCTGTACATAATATTTATTATCTTACAAACAGAACTGGAAAAATTAGAAACATAGCCGAGATATAAATTTGGTTTCATTATTAAAAACAGATGAATTGTATTTTTATAAAAAACAAATCAATTTTTCTCAAAATTGACACTGTTCAATTCTCGAAATTGATAAGGAATGTAAATTTTTAAGTTTCCAAGTAAACATTGAAAATGTTTTATTACAAATCAATTTGAAAATTAATATAATAATAATTTCGAAAAGTTTTGTATTTATAGTTATCAGAATATAATGTGTTTTTAAAGATGTTATCAATTATTTAGAGTAAATTCTCTTTCCTTTATATCAGAGATGGCGAGACTCGACGACTCTAGGGGGTGTCTAGGGAGGGGTTAAATGGCGGATTTTGCCTAAAAACTTATGGGGGGTCTAGGGGAGGGTTTTTTCGAAAAACAAGATGGCCGCCACAATGGCCGAAAAATGGCGTTTAAAGTCGAAAATGGCCAATTTTGACCGAACTTCGACCAATTTCGGCTTAATTTAGCTAAATTTAACACAATTTAGAATTAATTTACTTAATTTTAGCTAAATTTAGCCGAAATTCGGTAAAAATCGGGCATTTTTACATAAAATGGCGCCTTCGGCGCCATTTTCGATATAGGTCGCGAGCAAAAGTCGAGGAGGGGTATGGCAGAGCCTCAAATCCTAGCTTAAATATAAAACAAAGCTTTTCTGTATATAAAATATTTAATCAAAACTTCAAAAATCAATGAAAATGAAGAAAATAAATATCCGATTAATACGATTGCAATTCCGTTCCGAAAAATACCATTTAAGTGGATTGCATGAACTTTGCTGTCAATCGGATTATTTGATATTCTTTTATTTGAAATTGCATGGTTTTCAACTTGTTCGTTTCTTTGCAGAATAATTTCTGTCCGGTCATAATGTATGTCAAGGCCAGATTCAAAAACGTGTCTTAAACTAAATTTAAAATGTAATTAATTATCATTTATTTATTTGAATAATTGAATATACAGTATAGGAAATAACTATCTTTACCTGCTAAAACTTGAATAACTTTTGAATGGGTGATTCGATTTTGAAACTGTTTTTACTATTTTGTAGCCAGATAGTTGTCAATTTTCAAAAAATTTTCAATCTTTGAAAAATAACAATGGATGGTACCTTTAATTTGCATCAAAATTTGACATGGTATGTGCAGGTTATGCTCATACTGATTTGATAAAATCACATAGAATATCGATTCAGTTTTTAACGAGGATTACGAATATCTTGATGGAAGTTTTTTCACTTGAATACTTTTCAAGTTATTTGACTACAAAATCAGAGAATTTTCAAGTTTGAATGAATAATTCTCTTGAACTATTCAAGATATAAATATTTTAATTTCATATTATTATACTACAC
>JAQIWA010002202.1:0-14233 GCA_034693305.1 Eueremaeus valkanovi
AAAGTAGAGAAAAATGTAGAAATTTGATGAAAAAATAGAGAAAAATAGAGAAAATTGATGAAAAAGTAGAGAAAAATATAGAAATTTGATGAAAAAGTAGAGAAATTTGTCGAAATTTGATGAAAAAGTAGAGAAAAATGTAGAAATTTGATGAAAAAATAGAGAAAAATAGAGAAAATTGATGAAAAAGTAGAGAAAAATGTAGAAAATTGATGAAAAAGTAGAGAAAAATATAGAAATTTGATGAAAAAGTATAGAAAATGGTCGAAATTTGATGAAAAAGTAGTGAAAAAAGTCAAAATTTAATGAAAAAGTAGACAAAAAGGTCGAAATTTGATGAAAAAGTATAGAAAATGGTCGAAATTTGATGAAAAAGTAGAGAAATTTGTCGAAATTTGATGAAAATGTAGAGGAAATGTGTGAAATTTGATGAAAAAGTAGTGAAAAATAGAGATAATTGATGAAAAAGCAGTGAAAAATGCAAAAATTTGATGAAAAAGTAGTGAAAAATGCAAAAATTTGATGAAAAAGTAGTGAAAAAGCAAAAATTTGATGAAAAGTAGAGAAAAATGCAAAAATTTAATGAAAAAGTAGTGAAAAAGGTCGAAATTTGAGGAAAAAGTAGAGCAAATGGTCGAAATTTGATGAAAAAGTAGAGAAATTTGTCGAAATTTGATGAAAAACTAATGAAAAATGCAGAAAATTGATGAAAAAGTAGTGAAAAAGGTCGAAATTTGATGAAAAAGTAGAGAAAAAAAGAGAAATTTGATGAAAAAGTATAAAAAATGGTCATAATTTGATGAAAAAGGTCAAAATTTGAGGAAAAAGTAGTGAAAAATGGGAGGCCAGCGATGTGGCCAGGGAGGTGGTCCGGCAGGCCAGGGAGGTGGTCCGGGAGGCCAGGGATGTGATCAGGGAGGCCTGGGAGGTGTCAAGGGAGGCCAGGAAGGAGGCCAAGGAAGCCAGGGATGTGGTACAGGGAGGCCAGGGATATGGTCAAGGAGGCCAGGGAGGTGGCCAGGGAGGCCAGGTAGGTGGTCAGGAGGCCAGGTAGGTGGCCAGGGAGGCCAGGGAGGTGGCCAGGGAGGCCAGGGAGGTGGCCAGGGAGGCCTGGGAGGTGGCCAGGGAGGCCTGGGAGGTGGCCAAGGAGGCCAGGGATGTGGTCAGGGAGGCCTGGGAAGTGGCCAGGGAGGCCAGGGATGTGGTCAGGCTGGCCAGGGAGGTGGCCAGGGAGGCCAGGTAGCCGCAAAAGACAACAAAGTATTGTTGCAAATTCAAATATTCAAATCGCGTCATCAGAGTATTGTTGCAAATTCAAATATTCGAATCGCGTCATCAGAGTATTGTTGCAAATTCAAATATTCGAATAACGAAATTTTTCAAAATTCTGAAAATTGCTTAAAATAACAATATATTCAAAGCAACTCTTGTGTCTTACATATTGGAACAGATATCCGAAGATATTATTCGCTTGAATATATTGTCTAACTGATTGAATAATTTGAAATAATAATAAACATATCATTTTATAACAACCTTTTATTCAGAGCTTAATGAAGGGAAGGCGTGATACTGAATGCCGGCGCATTTGCAGTATATTGAACGTACTCTGTGGTCTTCTCTTCGGTTGTGAATGATCTTCTTGTGGCCTTCACTTTGAGGCACAGTGTCTTCGATTCCAACTGATGTAATAGCTGTAGAATCTTTGCCACTCCTTCATCGCTAGCTATGAGCGAATCGCAATCGGAGCCGAGGAGTGAAGAGAGAGCATCGTTGAAGAATACGCATTTGATTAAGGCCTGGTCCATACTGAGGAATGCCTCCACTTTGATGGCGCGCCGGCTCGATAGCCTGTCGGACAGTTCAGATGGACAAGTCGTGCACTTCCCTTCTGCTTTGACCGATCGCTTGCAGGAGCCACACGCTTGATAGTAAGTCCCTGACAGGTCGAATCCGAACCAAGTGCATTGAACGAAAGCAAATGCTTGAGAGGTGGCCATAGCTCTGATCTTCAAGTCGTCGAGCGATTCAAACCTTAGGCCACCCATCAGTTTCAATCCTGTTGTCACTTGGGATCCGATCTCTTCAACTGGCAGTCTTCGACATTCACTAAAGCTTTTAGAGCTGAGCGTCTCTCCCAGGAACAAAGACACTTGGAATTTGTTCAACTCTAACGAGTCGTTCAACCGTATAGCGATGTTTGTGAATGGATGCCAAAGGGTAACGCGCCAAACGATTCCGTCTTCTGACAACACGAAAAGCTCTCGGCGGTCGGATATCCCGGATTTGCGAATGAGATCGGAAACGGACAGTACTCTGGCAATGATCTTCGATTGGTATGAAGTCATATCTTCACTCGGTTTTGTCGTCTGATTGCTTCTTTGAATATCTTCGTGTAATATGTTTTGATGCGACTGATCGGTTCGGTTGTTGTTTTGAAAATGATCAGTGTTTTCTTTCAAAATCAAGATTTCAATTGTTGTTGTGAAAATTTAGTTTTGAGAATTCTAGAAAACTCAAAAACAATTGTTGTAAATCAATCGTTCATTTTCAAAATTTTAAAAATATTGAAAATTTTTAATTTTTTAAAAACAATTGTTGTGAATCAGAATTTTTAATATTTGAAAATTTTCGAAATTTTCAATAATTGAAAAATTTTCAAATTTTTGAAAATTTTCAAATTTTTTAAAACTTTTAAAAATCGCTAAAATAACAATACAATTCTATTGTTATGGGCATTTTCCAAATATTTGAAATCGTTCACAAATCTATTCAAACCTCACTCAAAAGCAAATTCTTCTCTTCCTCAAGAACTCAGCCAAATCTTCAATTTAAAGACAATCTAAAGTATGAATTCGACCGGAAAACGCAAGAAGCGATCCGAAGACTATAAGAAACGAAAGAATCGAAAGAAAGAGATGACAGCAAAGAAGAAAATTAGAGGTTCGGCAAGACTCAATGATTTGCAATCACAGAAGAGTATTGTCGACAAGAAACGGGTCAAAAAGAACACAAGGATCCGATCAAGAAGTAGTGAGTACAAAGACAACAAAAACGATTTCATTCGATCTTATAAATCTGGAAAAAGATCAGAAAAAGAGTTTCGATTGAATGAATTGAAATCATATAGAGATCGGTATAATAGCTATGATCGGCGTGTTCAGGAATATGAAGGTCAGCTGAAGAAGGGACCGACAGAAGTATGCCATTGTTGTGGGCAGTTATTCTTCGCCAAATCGATGACCGCTTTCGACCTTCAAGAACTTACTGAAAGACTTGGCAACGATCTGGCCGGTGTTATCGTTCAGTATCATGTAACAGACGGAGTCCAGTTCTGCCCCACGTGTTGCAGATCTGTGAGACGCAAAGTAGTGCCTCGTCTTTGTCTGGCTAATGGGCTACGCTTTCCAGAGATTCCTCCGGAGCTGAGAGGATTGACAAATCTTGAAGAACGTCTAATCTCTCCTCGTCTTGTATTTCTTCAGATCAGAGCCATGGGAGTAGACCGGCAAATGGGAATAAAGGGGAACATAGTCAACATACTGACAGACGTAAACCAGAGTCTTGACGTGTTGCCCCGGACAGTCAGCCAGACGGAAACAATAGAGCTGAAGCTCAAACGAATGAGGGGCCATAAGACGGTCTATTTGAATGAAATAATAAGGCCACAAGTCGTCTATCAAGGAGTTAAGTATCTGGTCCAACAGCCTCTGTTCATAGAAGAAGGCGTGACGCTATCGGTCGATTGGAAAGTGGAAAACTCTGCCGAACAGATAAATATTGGAGAGGAAGACGATAATATCGCCGAAAAAGATGAACCGATGATTGATGGCGTCGAGGAGGAGTGGGACGAGACGATCGGTGAGCCGAAGATAAATCCCGGCGGAGAGGAAACACTTCTGAAAGAAGGGCTCGTATTCGCTCCGGGGGAGGGGAAGAGACCGCTGCCAATCCTGATGGATGAAAATGTCGAGGAACTGGCCTTCCCTACTATTTACTGCGGCCACAAAAGACAACTGGCCATTAAATTGTCGTACAATGATATAGCAAAGTCGGAGCTCCGCCGTGATGACCGCCGGTGCTGTACTGTGCCTAAGATTTTCTTCATGTTGCGGAAGAAGGAAACGATTCGGCTCACTGATGCGATCAATATCTTCCTTCGCCGAGGCCAGAAACTCGAAGATCTGCGGGCTGGGAACGTGAAGGCGTCGATAGAAGAGCTGATTACAAACGACGACGCCTACAGAGTTCTCCAAACGGACAGGACTTCGCCGGCCTACTGGCACCTGAAAATGAAGGAACTGATGGCCATGATCCGACAGTTAGGAGTCCCGACATTTTTCCTCACTTTATCGGCTGCAGAGACACACTGGAGCGAATTACTGGTGATTTTGGTGAAGGTTCTGGAAAACAAGGACATCACCGACAACGAGGCACTCGAACTCTCGTTCCAGGACAAGTGCAACTTGATTCGGAGGGATCCTGTTACCTGTAGCCGATATTTCGATCATCGATTCCGGGAGCTCTTCAAGCTAATTCAAACCATTGGTGGGCCTTTCGGCGAATACAAAGTGGTCGACTCGTACGTCCGGATCGAGTTCCAGCATCGGGGCAGTCCCCACGTCCACTGCCTTCTATGGCTGGAAGGAGCGCCCCAATACGACCCATCGGTTGCCGACTCAAAGGCGAAATGCGCGGAATTCATTGGACGATTCATTGCTTGTGGTACTGACGAGGAACGCCTGCAGGAACTGATGAGATACCAGTTCCACAAACATACGAAAACCTGCAGGAAGTTCACAAAAGATTCCGCTATTTGCCGTTTCGGTGTACCGTTCTTTCCGATGGACGAAACCAAAATTCTCGACCCACTAGAACTGGACAGCTTGACGGACGATTCGATTGAAGACCTCGAAAATGACCTGGACCTGATTGAGAGAACGATCAAAGAACTCGACGACCTGATCAAAAAGAACGATAGTAACCAGTTTTGTTTGAATTTTTCAGAATTTCTCGAATCGATGGATATGGACGCAGGCAGATATGAACTGGCGATTCGATACAAACTGAAACGAAGCCAAGTGTTCCTGAAGAGGGATCCGAAGAATTTGCGAATTAACGCCTTCAACCCGGAAATCCTCCGAAGACATAGGGCTAATATGGATCTACAGTTCATCCTGGATCCCTACGCTTGCGTCCATTACATCCTTAATTATATCAACAAATCGAATCGAGGGATGAGTGCATTGCTGAAACAGGTCGTCGAGGAATGCAAATCGGGATATCTTGGACATCGTCAAAAACTCAATCGGATCTGTTCAAAGTTCCTGAACTGTAGTGAAGTGTCCAGTCAAGAGGCCGTCTACATTCTGCTTTCCATGCCATTATCGATCTCCAGTCGGACCAGTATATTTATCAACACTGGAGAAAAGTCGTCGAGAATACGGATATTGAAATCGGAGAAAGAGTTGGCCCTGTTAGATCCGGATTCCAAAGACATCACATATTACGGTCTTCTGGATTATTATACTTTTAGGCCGACCGAACTTGAAAACCTCTGTTTGGCGGACTTTGCCGCCAAATATAACATCTCGAAGACTAAGAAAGTGAAGTCCATTGGCGATTCGAATGAGGATCAGGCGGACACTGATGAAGGGAACGGGATTGTCGACGGCAAGACACTGAAGTTGATGTCCGACAAAGGTTATGTCCAACTGCGCAAACGACCAAAAGTGATCCGTTTCCGCAAGTATCAGTTGGAGAAGGACGAATTGAACTTCTTCAGGGAGAAATTGATGCTATACTTTCCCTGGAGAGACGAGGACACAGAGCTGGTCGGAATCGACTGTAAACAAAAGTTTTTCCAATTCAAGACTATGATCGAGGAAAAGGAAGGACAGTATGTTGACAATCCCAGCCATGACTATGATAACATCCAGAATCAAGTAGAAAGTGATATGAAGGAATTGAGAGCCAATGAGGACCTGGAAGAATTGGAAGGCGAACTAGCCGTTTATGATCTTCAGAGGAGGGAAACGAATTTGGAAGAAGAAATGAAATCACGGATGAAGACGGATGAGAACAATCCGAAGTCTGGCTTCTTCTCAAGCCCGAATCTCCTCAAAGACAATTATTACGTGGAACTAATCCGAAGCCTGAATAGGAGGCAACGGAATTATCTTCTGGGTACAATGGCTATTGTTAAGAAATCTAACGATCCTTTCTACCATTTTGTGACAGGTGGAGCTGGCACAGGGAAGAGTGTCCTCATCTCGGCCGTTTATCAATCGCTGGTTCGGTATTACAACTTCCAGTGCCAGGAGCCGGATAGAGTGAAAGTCCTCCTCTTGGGACCAACGGGCAAGAGTGCCTTCAACATTGGCGGCTCAACCATCCATTCTGCGCTCGGAATTTTGGTTTCGCAGAACCATTCCCAGCAAACACTGAGCGCCGATAAGAAGAGCACATTTCAGCACGCGCTCTGGCATCTGAAGGTGATAGTGATTGACGAGATCTCGATGGTCGGAGCCTCTACATTTCAGAAGATCGACAATCAATTGAAACAAATTTTCGCTTCCGACAAATCTTTCGGCGGGATATCCATTATAGCCGTCGGCGACTTCAATCAACTACGACCAGTGATGGACCAACACGTTTTCAGTCCCTCGTCGAAAATTGACTATTCCGTCCTGGCCGACAACTGTCTCTGGCGCCAATTCCGAATATATCGATTGGACGAGATTATGCGGCAGAAAGACGATCTGGCCTTTGCAAAGGCACTCAATCACTTGGCGACTGGCGCTGTGGAGAGTGAAGACTTAAGGCTTTTCGAATCGCGCCTTTTCCTGAAGACGAGCCCGGAAATTCCATTGACTGCCATTCGACTGTTCCCGACCAATGCACAGGTCGAGTCTTACAACGATTTGGTCATCGCCCGTTCGACAGAGATTGGATATAAGATTCAGGCCGTGGATAAAGCCAGAAGCGGGACATCCAAACGTATTAGTGAATCAGCCCTCTACTCCGTATCGCACATGAGCACACAGAAGACCTATGGATTGCCGCGAACGGTGGAGCTCAAGAGAGGCGTCCGCTACATGATTACAACAAATATCGATGTCGCGGATGGCCTGGTTAATGGAACAACAGGTTTGTTGAGGATAATCGACTTGTATGAGCAGAATGGAGAAAATATCCCTCAACAGATTTGGATGGAATTCGATGAGGCCAAAGTGGGAATCTCTGCACGATCAAAGCTGAAACCAAGGCTTCATGGAGATGCTCACTTGACCCCAATCAATCAGGTCGTAAGGGGCATTCAGACGAAAACCGAAATCGGATTTGTGCTGGTCACTAGAAAGCAATTCCCGATAGTCCCTGCAGAGGCAATTACCATTCACAAAGCCCAGGGACAGACTTATGATAACGTCGTCGTCGATGTTGGCAGGAAACTAGATCTGCCGGCACTCTATACAAGTTTCAGTCGATCGCGGAAAGCTTCGGGTCTTTTTCTGGTTGGATCACAGCTGAAGACGATAAACAAGAGGCCTGTCGACCATCCTATCAGTGCCGAGCTCAATCGATTGGACAGAGAATCTAAGTTGGAGTTCGAACTACAGTTCTTGGCCGATATTGTACATGAGCTGGATACGAAGTCGACCAAATTGTTTTACCAGAACCTGCCATATCTGAGCAAACATATAGTGGACTTAGAGTGCGACACGAATGTGATGGCAGCGGACCTTCTGGTATTAGTCGAGACACGAGCCAACGATTCGCGAATACGCGGTTTCTCACTTCTGGCTCAATTGGACAGTGAAGCCAGTCGGCCCTTCGGTATCGGAATATACAGGAATAAAAAATCCGCCGATCCTGTTGTCTTTATCCGAAGTGATGCCATTCGATCGGGCGAACAGGCGCACCTGGAATATCTGGCCTTTTCGTTCAGAAAAACTGTATTTTTGGCCGTGTATTCGTCGCCGAAATTCCAGAAACAAGAGACGCTTCGGTTATTGCAAAGCGTAGTAGTCGATCTGATGACAATTTCGAACCGAATAATATTGATCGGAGACCTAAATATTGATATGAAATCTGCAATTGGTGAACGATTCCGACAGGCCATGGATTGCATCGGAATAGAAATTTGTATCGAATTGGGAGTCGGTTCGAATGATTACGAAAATCAAATCGATTCAGCTTTCTCGAACTTCCCGGTTCAAAAGTCTTGGTATTACGACAACTTAGTCTCCGATCATAAGGGAATGTTTTTAGTTTTCAAATAGTTTTCTCAATAAAATCGTTTGAAAATTAATTCTTTCCTACCTAACTCAATTAAATTCATGATTAAATTAACATATTTTTTAATACCGAACTGTGCCCCGAACTGTGTCATTATTTTCAATCCCTATTCCACACAACATTCAATTCATATCCAAGGGAGGGCTCATTGAGGTTACGAAAGTGGTGATAACATTTAACTGTTCAGCTTGTTTGCAAGGATTATTATGAATTGCTGAAATTTAATATCACCCTAGTGGTTTTGGCCCTATAATCTATGCTTGTTCATAGCTACCGGTGCAACGCTAGTAGAAAATCGCTCGGTGAAAGATTTCTTCCCAAGGTGCTCTACAAAAATACAGATTTTCAATAAATTATCTCATCAAGCTCAGACTCCAGATGCATTTATGTCCATCAGTCCACTCTTTGCATGACTGTATCAAATGTCTTTATAATTATTAATATATTAATTGTAAAACTTATTATAAGAGTTAGTCCTTGGGATCCCTTCAAAGCATAAACATGTAGTTCTCTTTGCTTTCTCTTTACACCCCTTATATATTTTTAATAACATAAATGTCATTTTTTTATATAACGGTGGTCTTTGTCCTTATTAAATATATCTTGTTAACTTTACGAAGTCTCACTCCGTAACATTTATATAACACCGTGGTTTTTGCCCTAGAAACAGTGCTAGTTCACTGCTACAAGTGATAGATGGGCAATTACGTAATTTATGGGATGACCTCGTTAATTCAAAACAGATTTTAGTGTCAATAAAGTCTATTATAACCTTTATTCGATTATTGACTAGACATTTGATTCGAATTTTTATTGAAATTGTTTTCAATTAAATAATTATTTTATAAAATAAAATCAGAAATAAATATGAGAAACAACTGATCGATCAGCACATCATTCCAATCACTTTATTGGTTTCCACTCTATGAAAGTCAACCAAATGTTGTCTCAGATTATTAATGGTGAAAAAATATCGGAGCAGTGAATGGTCTGATTGTTGTGTTGAATTTCATTCACGTATTGATTGTTTTGTGTTGTAATCGGAACAATCGGTGTTTGACTCGAGAAGAATGTTTGGTTCGAGTCGTTTGTCGGCGAATGACTAGTGCCGTACAATATCCTCACGTTTGGGTCAGATCTTTGCAAATCACAGAACGATAATTGAGTTGCGTTCAGATCAATGCCTGCGCCGGACGTATCGAAGCTCTGATATGTCTGACTCATATTAATCGTAGTCAACGGCTGAACACTTGTTAGGGGTAGACAAAGGTTTGGCCCAAATGAGGGAGGGCATATGTTTAGGGGAGAGCTTAGAGATATCAGGACATAGTTTTTCACATCGAGTTCACTGTCCGCTTCAGTAGTTATATCGCCATTAATTAGCGATTCTTTGAATGTACAGAGTGTTTCATATTAAGCGCAAACTTTGAATCGTGCGCCACAGAAAAACTAAAGGGGTGACCAAATTGAAGTCTCTTTTATAAAGTCGTTTTCAGAACGGGTGAGACTCGTATTAGCTTATTAGCAAACATTGAATAGTTTGAGTTTGAAATGAGAAAGGGGAAGAATTAATTTGAATACTTTTAGAGGTCTGAATGATAATTTTTGAATGACTTAAAATAATTGTTTCAAAGTTTTGCTACACATTCTGCTCTACTTTCTGAACAATAAAACTGGTTTCAAGTCATACCTCTATAAGCATTCAAATCGATTGTTGCCCTCAACTGGTTTTATCATAATCCTTATCAGCAAAGGATTAAGATTATAAGAAGTCTCACCCGTTCTGAAAACGACTTTATAAAAGAGGGATAGTTAGGCTTTGCTGAAAATTATATATAATTATCGTCCTTGCAAAATTCAAGGTCCTCGAACCGAAAAGGCTGAAATATTGACATTTATATTGGAACGTTAAACTGCACAAAAAAACAAGGGGCACTATTGTGTTATTTTAAAGAGAGACAGACGAGGTTCGAAAAAGAAATTCTATATCAAATTATTTTAGCACAATTCAACTATCTAAATTAAAAAACGTTCATTAACTGTTTTTATAAATAATCAAATTTGTAAAAAATTCCCATTTTATTCGAATCAAATCCAATTTATCGAGATTGAAGCAATACCTGACTTATCCCTGATCGATTCGAATGAGATTATTTTGTCAAATTTATGTGGATTTACTAATGGCGATCAAATCAATTTTTTTATGTTCTTAATAGACAAGTCAATATTTCAGTATTTTCGATTCTGACGCCTTGAATTGTGCAAGGATATTTTTCATATATAATTTTTTGTAAAACCCTAACAATCCCTCTTTCAAATAAGACCAGCTTCAATATTGTACACCCTGTAGTTTTTGTGTGGCGCACGATTCAAAGTTTGCTTTTAATATGAAACATTCTGTATTTATATTCGACTCAATATTCGTTTCACTATTGTGATGTAATGTAATCAGACGTGGATGTAATCAATGTGATGGACAAGACTTCAATTTCAATTGTGGCTCCATTTTTCAGATTTGTATCGGCACTGTTATCACCAGAGTCCCCAAAACACGGCGGAAGATGGTTAATATTGGTCTGGTGTCATCGTTGCAAAAAAAGGGGGAGCTAACACAACAACTCATTACTTAGCTGGTTAACGTTCAAACACAGTTCAAAGATGTGCTGTAAATCACTGTTTGAACAGAAACTTTCCATTTGAAACCGCATTCTTGAACTATGTCTGAACGTTAACCGGCTAATTATTGAATACGAATCGTACCTATGTGTTTATTAGATATTTACTTTCTACCTTGCTTAATAAATAACGAATCATGTAAAATGAATCATGCAGGTAAAACAAGAATAGAATGGGCTAAAATAAAAAAGATATTTAAGGAAAACCACGTAGTTATAATTAGGCTATACTGTACCAGTCATATACTCGCCTTTATATAAAACATTATTTTCACATTAATATATTTATTACAGTTTGAGAATTATTGAGAAAAGTTGAGAAAAATATTTAAAGTAAAATACATTTTATAATTATTTGATTACAGTTTTCGATTATAATATTAATAAAAATTTCAGAAACTGTAATAAAATATTTATAAAATATATTATACTTTAAATAAATTTCTCAATTTTCCTCAATAATTCTCAAACTGTAATAAATTAATTAATCTCAAAATAATGGTTTAATTAAAGGCGAGTATATGACAGGTACAGTATAACCTAATTACATCAACGTTGTTTACCATTAATATCTTTCTTATTTTAGCCCATTCAATTCTTGATTTAGCTGCATGATTTATTTTATAAAATGTTTTAATTTTTAAGCAAGGTTAAAGGGTGAAATCGATTACACAGTTAGGTCATCTCCGGTGTGAGTCGTTGTGTCAGCTCCCCTGTGTTTGCATTGATAGCACCAGACTGATATGCAACCTCTGCCGCCGTGTTTTGGAGACTGGTTATCACACTTTCTGCCAGTGCTCTCAATAGTTGAGTGCATTTAGCGAGTGATTCTTCAGCTCCTGTTTCTCAATGAAAGCCTTACCGCAAACCTCGCACTTGTGCTTAAGGTCACTGATATGTCTGGGCACATGTTTGGCCATATATTCCTGTAGGAGGAACGTCCGCTGACAGAACTAACATTCCCATCGCTTTACACACAAATGCGAGTCCTTATGCATACGAAAGTTGTTTCGCGAACGGAATGTCTTTCCGCACTGTTCGCACTCTAAACACATTTATAAGAGTTTTAATGATTTATTTATAAATTGATTCAATTGAATGAGAAATATATCGATAGAAAAGTCGAGCAAAGACTCACTAAAAGGCCTTAAATCCGAGGGAATAACCATATGAGATGTCAAATGCCTTTTAATTGTATACTTTTTGCCGCATATATCGCACATAAATTCTTGTCCTCATTGTGTATGTGCGAGTGCTGCTTCAGTTAGGACCGGGATACTTGAAGGTTCAGTCAGGCTGTTCGGGAATGCGCTTTATGTGGTTATTGAGCGCAGTATTAAGGGCTGGGGTAGGATAGGCAATAGCTGGAGTAAGCTAGGGAAGGGTTGAGGTAGGCTAGGCAATGGCTGGAGTAAGCTAGGGAAGGGTTGAGGTAGGCTAGGCAATGACTGGAGTAAGGTAAGGAAGGGTTAAGGTAGGCTAGGCAATGGCTGGAGTAAGCTAGGGAAGGGTTGAGTTAGGCTAGGCAATGGCTGGAGTAAGCTTGGGAAGGGCTGGGGTAGGCTAGGCAATGGCTGGAGTGAGCTAGGTAAGGGTTGAGGTAAACTAGGCAATGGCTGGAGTAAGCTAGGGAAGGGTTGAGGTAGGCTAGGCAATGGCTGGAGTAAGCTATGGAAGGGTTGAGGTAGGCTAGGAAAGGGCTGGCGTAAGGTTCAGAAATATCCGCAACGGATTCATAAACTACTTCTATTTGTGATCTACTACTGAAATAAATCTATAACCAATCCTTTAGTGGAAAGTGGTGATACATAATGCTGTTCAACCTTGTTTTCTTTTGGCGTTAGCCGCTAATGAATATTTTACCTTGCATTACCTATGAATTATCATTTGTGTTTTTAGGGATAACCTAAAAAGTTGTTTGGTCACTGAGGTACATCCAATGGTCAGTACAAGAGAAAATTGATAGCGTTAATGCGCCCACTTAACTTGGGCGCTCGCCACTTTTGATATTTTTAGCAGGGACAACTCGATTTATATTTTATTTTAAGCTGAATAACTCACATAGTGATCTCCCATAGTAAAATACAGTAAACGCTCCATAAATTCACATTTTGGGATCAGATTTTTTGGTAGGTGAAATTAGAGAATGTGAAATTATACAAAAAAAAAATGGCGGATTTGTATCATTTTTGACCCAGAGTGCACATTTGAAGAGGAAGGAAAGTCAAGAAACTAGATAAAACTGGGTTCAATTGATGTCTGTTTAGAATTAAATCAAATTTAATAGCATGATACATTATTTGCTATCATTTAATTTGAAAATAACAGGATTTTAGCAATTGTTTCAGATCAGAAGTTCAAACGTGAAATTATAGAATGTGCTCGCTATTATAACTGTATGTAATGGAGATGCAAACTCGTGTGAAAGTGAAATTATGGAGATGTGAAATTAACCCTATACTTTAACATTGGTCACAATTTTGAGGATCACAATCAGGGTGAAATTATAGAATTGTGAAAATATAGAATATGAATTTGTGGAGAGTTTACTGTATATCCTTTTGGTGATAGCTGCAACCAATTAACTTCGTTTCAATTTTGTTGTTATAATTATATGAGTCAATAGACTTTTCTTACAGTTTTTTATAAAAACATTTTTATTTGATATTTAAAAATATTTAAACTGACATAAAAATTATAAAAACTGTTTAAGAGTATTTTAATAAATAAATGCATCGGTATTTAATAGTGGAAAAATATTAGCTTGCAATACCAATTTGTAGACAGTTTCTAGTTATGCAATATACTCCTTGTTAAAAAAATGTTATATTTTGAACAAGTTATTCTGGGTAATCTTAACAAAGTATTGTTATTAATTGAATTGAAAATTTAAATATTTCTTGAAACAACTTGGATTCAAGTTATTTTACATTAAATCGTAAATCAAAAATAATGAACAAATATTAATCGGTTGCGCTGTTCATATCCAGGGCATAGAATTCAATCAATTATTTGCGAATGCGATTCGATGTTCGCTATTTATCACTTGATATTAATATTCATCTATTAGATTATTTAATACCTTGATGATTTATTTTTCTACAATATTACATTATTGTTCCATACATTTAAAAATGCCGCTACAGTCGATTGTCACCAACTTATGTATCAATTGTTTTATTGATTATTTTGTGACGGGCACGATTTAGATAGGGTACCCGTGAATGTCTGACAGTAGTAGGAGTCGAGACGATGTGTAG
>JAQIWA010002203.1:0-14227 GCA_034693305.1 Eueremaeus valkanovi
AGTGCTCATAGTGACCATGCTCATTAAATGCTAAACAAGATTAGTTTTGTTTAATAAATTTAAAATAATTTCAAATCAAGCAAGATACTTTTGATATTCTGGTCATTGCCACCGCGGACATATTCTGTAAAAGATTATTAGATGATGTAATTTTAAATATAAGCATGATCATTTTAATATGTGATTGATTATACGAAAACTGACCGAAAGCTAATATAATTAGAAATAAAAACTTTATTATTGATAACATTTTTTATAACAGCTCTATAAAAGATAATTCCAACTTAATAAAAATGTAACTTGGTAGTTATAGTAAAAATAAACTAGTGGTTGACTGCACCTGACTTTAAATTCAATGAACCAGGTTCAGTCAGAATTTTTTATTACCCGGATACAGTTTGAGATTTTGTTTCAATTTCAGCATTTGTTTTCAAAAAACACATATTTTTTATTAATAATTATTTTTCTAAAAATACATTTTAAAAATCGTTGAACTTTACAAAAAAAAAGTCTATACATTTCTATTATATTGCTATTGAACAAGATCATATTTCAAATCATTTAACTTTCACTAGTGTTATATCGTGTCCATAAGTATCTAGCTAAAGTATGCAGCTAACCAGCATGTACCATTTGAAAACATTTAAAATTCTTTATAAAATATTTCAATTAATATCTGATTTCTATTATTACAGTATTAGTTAGACTTATAGTATGAAAACAATAAATATCACTGGAATAGGTACAGGCTCAATTAATTAGCCTGTATCTATTTGAATATCTTGGCAAATTTATTCAGTTTGATTCCGACTCTACAGATGAAGTAAATTTATGCAAATATCATAAAACAAAAGGCAAAGTATTACTTAACTCCGCTTGGTAAATTAATAAATTTTATTAGAAACACGAATTGTTATATGTTTTACAAACATGTTATCAGAATATTATTGTAAATAAATGTTTTTAAATAAAAATATTTTATTTGTTTTAAAATAATATTCAATTGAATAAAGAATTAATGCATAAAAAATAAAAATATTTTTAAAAATATTTTAAACATATATTGAATAACAAAATCTTTGATATATTCTTGCATTGAATTGCAATGAAATGTAAACTCAATTTAATATTGATTACAATAAGAAAATTTGAGATGAGATGCGATAACCGTCACTCACTGTAGACTAATCAAGGGCATTATAGCAAAAAAGTTCGAATTTCATTTTTAAATGTTAATAATTGTTTACATATATCATATAAATTTCATAATCTTGTTTAAAATGTATTTGAATTATATCAAGGTTACGACAACATTTGAATCTATTTGTTTTCTATTAGAAATAGGCAATGGGGATACCATAGGTTATGCCTGATTAATTCATATAAATACGACGGTAATAAACATAGAATACAACTGAATAGCCATCAGTTAGACTAACCTTCTTATAACAGCTAAAATAATCACATTGCAAATCCCTTTCCTTTGTATTCAGGTGAATCACTTGAATGCCGTACGTATTTGCATCAGTATTAGCACCAGATCTGGTCTGTTCGACACCGAATTCGTTACCGTGTCGTATAATGGCTAATATTCGACTTTTTCTGGAACCGGCATACATGGAATATTGGCGACACAATAGATCTATGATATGCTCTATCAGAAAAAGTGGAAGATCGCAAGGTAAGCGTGCAAATAAACGAATCTTTCGCCTTTCGATCCAGCACGTGTCTATAATATCCCAATCAAAATTTTTACGCCTATGATCCCAATAATTTTGAGCTATTATATCTTTAGCACCGGGCCAGGCTAAATCTGAAGGTTTTCTCTCAAAACAATTAGTCATATTTTTCTTGAAATCTGTTTGAACAGGTTGTTCTAGCTCATATTTTTCAGCATACACTACGAACAGGTTTCTGCCATGATCATAGCGCCAATATTGATCAGAACATTGAGCATCAAACCGATCATATTTAGTATGCTTGCCAGAACCATTAATTGCTTTAGAGCTGAAAACCAACCAAGCAATCCAATAATATTTTTCTGCTAATTTATCATGGACTGTTTTAGCAAAATTCTTGTGGTTCAAATATTGATAATCTTTCAAATAAATGCTGATTTCTTTTTTGGCTTTACGCCAAAAGTGCCAATGAATGCGTTGGTCGTATTTTTGGAATTCTTCGGTCATATCATTCATATTTTGGTTCCAATGATTCAAATAATGATTTTGTGTTTCATTGTTTTCAGTGCTATTGCCGTATAATATTTTAGTACAAATATCATGTAAAAATGCACCCTCGGCGTATCTGGCAATTTAATTAAGGAGTAATTGAATCTGATTAATCTATAGTTTTAAAATAACTAATCAATAGTTTTACACTGCTTGTGCGGGAATTCGGTTATTGGAATTGAGTTTGATAAGTATTTAACAGAGATGGCGAGAAGGGGTGGTCTAACCAAAATACCCGCCTAGGTTTGAAAATCGGCAAAATACTTTCCCTCGACTTTTTGCTCGCGACCAATACCGAAAATGGCGCCGTATTGCTAAATTAAGCCAAAATTGGTCGAAAATCGGCCATATTTGACTTTAAACGCCATCATTTTGGCAATTGTGGCGGCCATCTTGTTTTACGAAAAACCCTCCCCTAGACCTCCCCTAGTTTTTTAGGCAAAATCAGCCATTTTACCCCACTCTAGAACCGTCGGGTATCGCCATCTCTGGTATTTAAATTGAATTTGAAATATTCAAGAACAATGAATTTATAAAAAGAACGGAAATCACCTTTTAACTATGATCAGCGCGGATTGTATTAAGAATTTCCGGTCTAAATCTTCAGCAAGTATACCAAGTACAACTTTAATATTCGTATGTAACCAATCAAGAGAGTTGTCCACGCGCAATTTCTCGCAGTTCGATGCCAGATATCCTTTTGTTGCCTCAGATGTAGTGTTCAAATAGTGCTGTAATGAAGTGCTCAATGAGATGATGTCATCCATAGAATTCTTGAAGTGATTCAGGACTCTCTGGTTGCGTAGAATGCGGAGAAGTTCATCAAGCTTAAGATTAATTGTCGATAAATCATCTTTTATATCGTCGAGCGTTTCAAGGATTTTATTTAATAATATAAAATAACGTGGATCATGTTTTGGCTTTGATTTTGGTAATAAGTACAGCAATCCAGAGATCACATTACAGACCGGACCGATGACTGGGACTAATGAAGCAAAGCTTAGCCCCAAATGTACGACTGCCATGATATCGGTTATCTTTTCATTTTTCATGAATTCTTCAAATTTTTCCGCACCCTTCTCCAAAGCTTCCAGTGCATTTTTGTATTCATCTCTCTCATTATCATCTGAGACGACAAATATGAGCGATTAGATGAGTAAAGCACACAATAGTATAGATTTAAACATTTTTCGATTCAATATTAAGTGATAGAACTGTTCAGTGAATAGTGTGAATAATAGTGCGAAAAAATGAAGTGCAATACTAAATGAATATATTGTTAGTATTAAATACCTACAGTTAAATGATTGATATGGAATGTAGAATTATTTGGAATGTTAATGTATCCTGTTCATATTTGTAAACATTATTCTTCTAGAACATTCTATTGCACAGTTATCTGAGCCTGATACAATTAACATTCTTTAACTATTAATCAAATAATATTCTACAATAATATTGTGAGACAACATTCAGGAAAGGGATTCAGGAGTGGGTGAGAGAGAGAGAGAGAGAGAGAGAGAGAGAGAGAGAGAGATATCATTAAAAGTTCGAATTGCCCTAGATATATTCATAAATTAAAATATGCCTTGTTGAAATAAGGTCAAAAATTGGATAAATATCTTGAAAAGTTGATGACTTGAGACCATAGATAAAAATTATAATATCCAGATATCATATTTAGAGAGCAATAAGGATAGCCTTTATAGTAACTATATAGCAAAGTGATCGGGTTTAACAAATATAACATGATGATAAATTCAGAGTTAGAGGTGAAAATAGTGATGATTTATTGAATGAACTAATAGTACATTTTGTTTACTAATTGAGAGTTTGTTTGAAATGAATGCAAGAAATCCTATCGTTTTCTGTGATTTGTTCTAAACTTTTATTCAGATTTTTTCAGCTGAACTCATAAATTACAAGATTTTATTCAAGACCAATTTTAAGGATTTTGACTGCTCTAGACATATCTGATTATATTGATTGAGAATATGAGACTAATATTGTAATGTTATTCAACGACAGGTTTATATCAGTGATGGTCATACAGATGATCTCTGACCATAATTTGTCGGTTGCGATGATCCTGTTCTCCGTAAAATTTCAGAAGCGTAGCATTGACTCCACCGATACCATCAATTCTGGCTTAAATTTTAGAAGCTCAGCAAGGTGAACCGTAAAGGGGTTGGTGCTCGAAAAATTGGTGATCTGTTATATAACCTAAAACAAGGTTTTATTTTGTACAGCGAAATATATGTTCTAGCTAAAAATTATCGCGTACATTTTTTTTACACATAATTTCTTATCGTTGGGCATATAAGAACATTTTTGTCTTTGAAAATTTGACCTGTACACGAATTTGTGGTGATATACTCAATACGAATCAAGATAAAAAGATCAGGATCATAGTTAAATACAGAACTTATATTTTAATTAATATTCTGTTGAGAGACGACGTATACAATCCATTGGACATAATCTGATACTCGTACTGACCAGGACATATGGCTGCGCTTTATCGGACAATAATCTCTTTGGTCCTGGTCGCCCTGAGCATGTATTCCGATTAAGACAGCTCGTCCTTTAACGTATTGAAACACCGGGCTACCTGAATCACCCTTAGCAAGATAAGAATTATAATCATTATTCAATTCTGCTCGTTGAATACAATAACCAAACAATCGAAGAACACGCTTAAACTAAGCTGGAACCTAAACCCGATGATGAAATTCAATCAGGATTTCTATTCTTGTCAAGTAATTAGTCAAAAACCTTTTCACCTAGCGAATTTGTACTGAGACCGCACAGGTTGATTTTCTCCATATTAAACGGCCATTTTTAGGACCAACAAAAATTGAAAGGAAGATTCATGGTTCGCCTAATAATAAATTTCAAAATGGATCTTGAATAAAAACGAATAATATCTAGGTAAAATGCAGAAATTACTTTTTCCAATTTTTTTATCAAGATTCTTTTGCATTAATCAAAACTTATTTATCTTGAGTGGTTTTCATTCTAGCATTTTGAAAAATGCAATTTTGCAAATATAAACTCATCCTGGACAAAAAGCTTTCAGTTTTAGGAAAATCCCTGATAAATGTTGACATTGCTTTTTTGCAAGGATCATTTTGAATAGCTAAAATTTTATGTGACCCTAGTAGTTTTTGCCCTAGAGATTATGCAATTTTACTGCTATTAAAACCTGTTCGGTCTCAATAAAAATCGCTAGGTGAAATGTTTTTGACTAATTACTTGACAGGAATTGAAATTTTGATTGAATTTCATCATCGTGTCTAGGCTCCAGCTTAGTTTAAGCGTGTTCTTCGATTGTTTGGTTGGCTGTATATAAGGGGTTAGAGATTCTATGAGACCGTATAATTCACCCATGCATACAGGCTGTGCTGTATACAGTCTCTATTTAATTCATGTAATTTAAAAAGCACACTGAAAGCAAGATATCTCTATTCTACCTAGACAAATTGCTCCACGTAAGATTATGGTCCTAAGAGATGACATGTCAATGGCTAAAGCATACTCTGATATCTTACCCGTCACTGTTTCAAGAGCAAACTTTTCCTATCATAGAGACAAAGTTAGAGCCCATGTATGCCTATGTATACCCGGACAGGCATTAGATTAAAAACTGATTTACAGACTCTCAAATTGAGACCAGGGCTTCGTTGAATCGGACCAAAATGCACTCTGAATCGACTTGTGCTAGATTGAATCTGCCAACTATTAGTAATAGCATTTACCCAAGTTAAATTGAGCTTTTTCGGTGCACCCAGTAGAAAGATTTAAAACAAGCACGAACGTTATTACCAGGGAGTATACTTGGGATCTATTGGTGATAATCTTGATAATTTTGGCCATAAGAAGATAATTGGGTCACATGTTATTCGTAACTATAGTATTTTTCTGTAGTAACACTGCTTTAGCTGTGTTAACAATCACAACATTGTTGGAAATTTTCAAATTTTTGAAAATATAAAAATGAGTATAACTTTCAAAATTTTGAAAATTTTACAACAATGGTGCACGGACAGACAGACAGACGGACAGACAGACACCTTCTCAAGAACATAAGGGAGTATACTCCCTAAAAATGAATAGGAGTTGCATTTGAAACCAGGGTTCTATCTATTATTATGGTTTTCGAGTTATTCAATGTCAACATTCGAGTTAAGGCTAATCATTGGGAGGCAATCGAATTCAAGACTAAATTGGAGTCAAATATATTCTAAAAGGAATGAAGAAGTTTTCAATCTATACCAGAGATGAACTAACATTTCATAATAAATTGGGTTTTACTTCAATTTTTGCCACAAAATCTATTATACAGTACTGTAATACAAGCAGAACGTTATTACCATTGAGTATACATCGATCATATGTACTGTAGATCAATTGGTGGTCATCTTGATAATATAGCCTTTAGAAGATGATTGTATTAACACTGCATTAGCTGTACTAACAATGACAACAATGATTGACAGTTTCTAAAATTTTCGATTTTCAATAACTTTGATAACAAATGGACAGACGGACGGACAGACAGGTTCTCGCTAATAATCAAATCAAATACCTGTAATCATAGACTTGGTGACCCCCAACCACGGCTTGGCTGCCACTGACTTGTGATCACTGATCTTAGCTTGTCAAAATTTGTGCATGCACAACTCGTATAGACATTTTTTACAGTGAGCTTATGAGCTAAAAAGGTACTAAAGTCTGAACTATCAAAAACATAGTAACAATAACTGTACGATAGAGTTAGCCAGTAATCAAAATATAAGTTCAATACTGAATGTTAAGAATTCTATTGAATTGTTAGTCAAATAATGTAAACATAGAACGAGTGCTAAACAAGCGATAAACTGGTCATATCTTGTTTGAAAAAGTTCAACTCGGTGAACTTTATCAAATTTGGAGCCACTATAAGCAACGCAAGGCAATTTTATACCCTGTTTCAAAGTTGGATTCCTAAGGTCATAACCACAAATGCATAGTTGAAATATTCTAATAAAGTATATAAACTTCTTATAAACATTAGATTTTCTGCTTTTTTTTGCCTTCACTTTTATGTTCACTATTATGTGTAACTATAGTAACCAAAAGCCAATACTATAGGAATTGGCCGTAACGGCCACTTTTGGCCATCACTAATTATAATTACTACTGTATTGATGATATAATTACTAACTTGTAAGTACTTTGTGATCGTGCAGGGGTGCCTTCGACTCGGGTTCAGAGGGTGGCGGGTGATCGTGATCTGTGGAAGTCCAAGGTGGCCAGCCTTCAATCACGACCCGAAAGGATAAGGGATTCAAAAATGAATGAATAGCAGTGAAAATACGACTGCATTCTAATCTCAATAATTTAAACATTCATTTTTCAATTATTGGCTTGTTTATTGCAACAGGAAAATCGGACAAATATGAAGAGCTTTCTGGAAACAAAAGTTCCGAGGTGCAAGGTGGTAGAGACAAAACAATCGCTGTTGAAGTGGTCATTTGGAATTCACCTTTTCCGATGAGTTTCTGACTACTCCCCCTGGTGGCCGGGAATTGTAGGCCAAACACGTTAAGTTAGATTGCCCCGATCAATTAAAAATTAAAAATAAACCCTTCCCTCACATTTTGGAACTTGCAATTTTTAAGTTTTTATATACAGTTTGATTGGCAAGTAATGTCCTACGTCATTATTTAATTATGGCTAAATCTATAAATTCCGGAATTATGAATAGGTTTTAGTCCTTCTTCTGCCAGCAGTCGACTAATCGGAACGAATTCTCATATTTTGATTTCAAAACTTTTTCTGAATATTTTTAAACATTTCGGTGAGTCTTATATTCTTTCAAATAGAAGTAGGGTTATGTTGGGTTTGGAACATAAGCCAACTTTACAAAATTTATCACTGATCAGTCATAGAGCACTAAAACTTTTGTAAAGTTGGCTTACGTTCCAAAGCCAACATAACCCTGCATCTATTTGAATGCTTATATTCATTATATCAATTGATGTTATTTTTGTTCATTTGTTTCGATTCGATATAGCCTTCAATAGTTATGAAGAAAACAGATCCAAATGAATCGCCAGAATCTATTGAAGAATTAATAAATTTCGAAATTCGTGGTCTGGATCCAAGATCATTCACCCCGAGTCCAATTGACGATTCGGTTATTGAAGATCTCGAGGCAGTAATCAATGAATATTTTGGACCGGAATTCAGAGATTTGCTTGGAATCGAAGAAGTTGTTGCTTGCTGTTTTGATTATGGATGGATTATATATTTCTTCTATTTTGCCTAGATACAATATCTTGAGTCTTTATGCTTAACCACTATTCTATTGATTTGAAATACTGTATAAATACTTGTTCTGTATTTTTATATAATGTTTGAACAATATATGGAATGTTTGTCTCATTTTAATGGCTTAAAGCCAATCAATTAAAAGCTGTAGCTTGATAATCCTAAAATAATCGAGGTTATGGCCATTAGGCTTTAATATGTGCCAGAGAAACACCAAGATAATTTTTAAAATACTTATTTATAATGCTTAATCCCTTAGAGATTTTGAGACTCCCTCCAAAATATTACCCGAATTATCTTTTAAAAAAATATAATATTATTCCCTAGAATAAACCGGTATTCTTCCCTGATTCCAAAAATCTACTACTCAACCTGGGGAACAGAAGGGAAAATAATTAAATGTGTTCTCAAAATATTACCAAAATATTAAGTAAGGTGAGGGCAAAAGTTCACTACAAGTGCGAAATTGGTTTCAATAGTTGTCTTATGGATTCGCATGGACACCAGGCCAAAATGCCCGTGAAGGCGGAATAGGAGATAATGAGTGACTGAACAAACTCGGCTTAACTTTATATAAAAATTTGCTTATTTTAAATTCAGGTCAAATTTTTTCAAATTTAAGATTTGGAGAATTTTACAGATAATAAATAATTGTTAGATGTGGACACCTTATTTATTACCTATCCTTTTCACTTATTTATGATTTTTCAGTACATTTTATTCTTTTTGCTGAGTTCTGCATAAGTAATGTGTTTTTGAGATGTTTTGCCAGAATATCGTATAATTAAAAATTGAATTTATATTTAAAGAAATGTTTTGCCAAAAATTAGAGAATATTTTTCTTAGAATTATCTAATTAGTTACCTGTATAGAACTTTCACCATACATTGAATAATTCACAATTTCTTAATAGATAACTAATTCTATGTAAAATATTCTCTGATTTTCGGCAAAATATTTCCTTAAATATAAATTCGATTTTGAATAATAAGCGATTTTGCAGAGCATCTCAACAACACATTACTTATGCAGAACTCAGCAAAAAGAATAACTGTACTGAAAAATCATAAATAAGTGAAAAGGATAGGTAATAAATAATGTGTCCAGATCTAAAATTTAGTTATCTATTATTTGTAAAGTCCCCTAAATTTTCATTGAAATAATTTCTATAATAATCATCAAATTTTCAAATAAAAGTCTTATTTTTCATCAAATCTGAGTTAAAAATACAAAAATTTTTAAATAAAGTAAATCCGGGTTGTTCTGTCACTCATTACCTCATCCGCATCCCCGGGCATTTTGGCCTGGTGGCATCATAGCAAACAAAAGGGAGAGTTAATACATCAACTCAATAATTAGAAAATAGAAAATCTAGAAAAGATGCACAAATGATGATAACCAGGGTTTAACATTATCACAAAATGTTCAATCCGTACTACACATAATTGGCACCCGGACTCATTCATTGTCAAACCCGATCAGTAAAGTTTGTAACGAAAATGCATAATATTTGAGTCAATATCTCAGCAAATATTTTCTTATAGAATCAATTAATTGTCAATACATTCAAACTCTAAGACCATTTTTTATGTATAATCCATTTACAATATAAAATAGGTTCAAGTAATTTATCCATAGTTAAAATGGGCAGGGGCGAAAAATTGTAGGCCAAACCAGTTGAGTGAGATTGCCCCAATCAATTAAAAATTAAAAATAAACCCTTCCCTCACAGTTTGGATCTTCCAATCTGTAAGTTATGATATACCGGGTGATTGGTGAGTAATGTCTTGCGTCATTATTTGACGCTGGAGGAAATCTATAAATTTCGGAAATATGAATAGGTTCTAGTCATTATTCTGCCAGCAGTCGACTAAACGAAGAAAATTCTCATAATTTGATTTTAAAACTATTCCTTAATATTACCAAACATTTCGGTGAGTCTTATATTCATTATTTCAATTAATTTTATGTTTCCCTACAGTTCTAAATGACAACCATTTTCTTCAGTCTATTCCCACAGAAGCCATTCTCTCAACTACCCTTTCTAAATTCTATACTGTATATCCCATTAATCATAGTTTCTTCTATTTTACTATCAATAACTTACATCCCTTTATTTATAACGAGTTTATATGTAGGTATATTTTCAGCCCTTTTCTAATTTGTTCCAGTCAAATCTAGCCGCTGCTAATAATGTGATGATTCATTTTGAGGCTATTTATTCCTAATATTTTCAGTTCCCTTAGCTTATCCAGTTGTTGAAAATGAGTTCCCATTACCAACTTCTCCGGCGAGTGACCAGTGGGGGAGTACTCTGTACCAGAAACTGTATGCTTTATCCAATCGGAAACGTATTAACAATAGCTTCAAATATTATTTATTTCAAATTCATTTCAATAAAATATAGAATTCAAGACTTATGTCGAAACCCGATGGAAATGAAGCTAATGGCGGACAGGTGGATTCCGAAAGTCCAAGATCATTCACTCCGAGTCCAATTCATGATTCGGTTAAGAGAGAAATCGAGCAGGATGTATTCAAGAAATTTTTTGGCCCCGGTTTTGAATATAGGCATGGAATCGACGAGTTTGTATCCGGCTGTTTGGCTCACATAACGGATCGGGATGTTTACAAATACAACTATGTATACCTTTACTGGAGATTTCTTTTCGATGACTTTCTCGATAATACAAACCAAGAATTGATTGACAAATGGATGAACAAACTGACTGCACATTATTCAGAAGAGAATTGGCCCCTGGATCAGGTGTTCAATTATTTTGTTAACGGTTTTAAATCATTCTTATCGGCCGACAAAATCGATGGGATGATCAATGATCTAATACGATGGGCTGAAACCAAGGGCGGTGCCACTGAATTCATGGATCAGTTATTAAATAACAATTAAAATTAATTTCTTAACAAATAATTGTTATTTTTTATTTTTCTTATAAATTCTTATTAAATGTTTTGATATATCATTGCTATCACTGTATGTGTGGACACAACCACTGATCGGACACTTCAATGGTTTGACTATTCTGTTAGTCATTTGTTGTTTCCTAAGATCGAGTCCGAAATTAAACCCTTTCCCACATTCAGTACAATTTTATTAATTTTTTATACAATAAAAAGATTAATATTTTTATTAATTATATTAAGTATTAATGTATTAAAAAATAAAATCAATTAAAACAGAAAATAAATGCTTTTTAAGTTTTACTATTGCTATAAATTCTCCTGAAGTGACAACATATTTAACTTCTCACTGAACGTATGCTCACAGCCGGCGGACAGGCATTCGTGGGGTCGGTCTCCCCTATGAACCATCAAATGCCTATCAAAACATTACCTCAATATTATGATGAAGTTTACGAATCAAACACTACTGTTTAGAACTAACCATTGAAGTTTAGACAAGGACCAGCTTCAAAATCATTATAAAGTAGCTCAAGTTACTCTTAATAATGATAGAAATTAAGCTAAACTAGCTCTGATGTGCGCGAGAGGGTTTATCTGGGTGAAAATGGGGGTTTAAAATGAGTGCTTTCAGTTAAATGCTATGAATATGCGCTTCTTTATAGAGTGGGTGCAAAAAATAGCATTGAACTGAAAGCACACATTTTTAACCCCCATTTTCACCCAGATAAACCCTCTCGCGCACATCAGAGCTAGTTTAGCTTAATTTCTATCACTATTAAGAGTAACTTGAGCAATTTTATAAGGAGTTTGAAGCTGGTCCTTATCCAAACTTCAATGGTAAGGATTTGTTACCATGCACAATTCTGGTTTCTTAATTTATTCAGAAATTATTCGATGACAATAGAGTCAATAAGCAGTGTATAATTTCAGAGTTGAGTAAACTCTGATGATTGGTGAGTAATTTATTTGTTAATCTTACGTCATTATTTGGCACTGGCTAAATCTATAAATTCAGGAAATATGAATAGGTTTTAGTCATTCTTCTGCCAGCAGTCGACTAAACGGCAAGAATTTTGGTAATTTGATTTCAAAACTATATTATTCAACATTTCGGTGAGTCTTATATTTATTATTACAATTGATATTTATGTTTCTCTACAGTTCTCTATGTAATACGAGTATTTTAACCACCAATTCAATCACCTTGCCATTTTTCATTAGAATTATTCATAGAAAATAATAAAAATGAAAATTTTGCCTTGCTGGTTGACACTAGGTAACAGGAATTATTTTAGTTTACTAGAAAAAGCGGTGATACCTAGTTTGGAGTGTACAGTACTCTCGCTTATACTTTACTTATTTGGTTATTATTTCTGGTTAAAAACGACTTTCCTGTGTCTTATGGCGGCGGCCCTGTGGGGGAGCACTCACTCGAAACTATATACTTGTTCCATTAATAATAGCTTCAAATATTAAACTAATTTATTTCAAATTTGTTTCCAATTCGATATAGCATTCAATAGCAATGACGAAAACTGATTCAGAATCAGTCGAAGAACTATTGAATTTGGAAGTTCTTGGTCTGAATCCGAGCCCAATTGACGATTCGCTTATTGAAGGACTCGAAGAAGTATTCAATGAATATTTTGGACCTGAGTTCAGAGATTTGCTTGGAATAGAAGAAGTTTTGGCTTGCTGCTTGGATTATGGGTGGATTATATATTTCTTCTATTTTGCCTAGATACAATGATATGAATCTATGGTTAACTATCATTCTATTGATTTGAAATACTCTATAAATAATTGTTTTGTACTTTTATATACTGTTTGGACAATATATTCAATGTTTGTCTCATTTTATTTTCTGAATTATAAAGAAATGGCTTAAAGCAAATCAATTAAAAACTGCTTATTTTTTGCCATACTGTAAGCTGTATTGGGCTTGATAATCCAAAAATAATTAAGGTTATGGTCATCTCTTGAGATGTCAACCACTGTAAGGTGAGGGCAAAAGTTCATTACGAGTGCGAAATTGGTTTCAATAGTTGTCTAATGGAATCATATTCTTATTGAATCATATTTTCAATAGAAATGTCTATCAGTACAGAACCGGAATTCGTATTCTGTTTGAAATTAATGTATAAAACTGTCCTTATCTTAGAGAATGACTAAATAACTCCAAGGTTTGAGTTTTTAATGATTTCTATGCAAATAAAATTCGAATTCAGGTCTAATTCTTGTTAATGTTGTTACTTCTATGATCAAGACCATATTTATCTTCTTTTAACTCAATTTAGACTAATTTCGTTCAAAAACAGGGTTTTAGTCGCAATTAATGCTTATTCTCTACTCCTATACCTTTCCTAAGATTTGAGATCAGAAATCCGCAATTTTTATCCGCAGGTTTGCTGAGCTGGGCTATGCCTAATATAAAAATATCAGCATATATTCAATATAAGCTCAAGCAATAATTTATAGCAACTCTATTGACGTATATATCATAAAATAGTTTTTATTATTTACTGCAAAAGGAAAGACAGATGAATATTATGATCAACAAAATTCCTTAATTATCAATTTTGAAAAAGACCTAGATTTCTGATATTTCTCTATATTCTATAATATTTTTTACATTGAACCAATGCTAGTCCTTTCGGTGAAAAAATATCACATTTAACTCGTTTACTCGTAGAAAGAAAACAGTACAGTACAGGTTCAAAATTAATGATTTTCTCATAGCATAATAGTCAATGTTATATTCT
>JAQIWA010002204.1:0-14223 GCA_034693305.1 Eueremaeus valkanovi
TTTTCGACTTTAAACGCCATTTTTCGGCCATTTTGGCCGCCATCTTGTTTTCAAAATACCCCCCCCTAATACCCCCCTGAGTTTTGGCCAAAAATCAGTCATTTTACCCCCCTCTATACCCCCCTTGGGGGGTCGGCCGACCTTGGGCATCCCTAGACTTAATAGTACAGCAAAACAATATAGTCTTGAATTTGACCCAGCATTACATTCATACAATAATTAAGGCTTTTCTAAGCATAACTTATAAGTAGACCTGTGTTCATTTTCATTCTCAGGGGTTTTCGATTTAAAGTTTCAACGGGATACTTTTTCTTCTGGATCTCAACTTAGGCGTCAGGAGAAAGTCCAGGATAAAAATTATAATAGAATTCAATGAATTAATTGAATGAATGAAACACTAATTCCAACTAAAGTGTGCCTAAAAATACGAAAAGTTAACACTTTTGCTGAGAGTGTAAAAATACCCCTGTTTCATTCTTTTTTTGAAAAGAACTTTTTCATCTATTAGACATATTCGGGGCTGAAATTCGAAAAGCCTCATCCAAATAATCCTGGAACCATTTATTTTACATGTCTTGTCTGAATACGTAATTAATATTACCTCAAAATCTTAATTATAATTAATTATAAATTATGCAAATCATTCACTTATTGTGTTTTCTTGTCGTATGCACTCATCTGACTATAATTTAATGAATCATTATTTGTGACAATGAATACCTCACGAGTCATGTTCTTCAACAAACCTTGATTTAAATTGAGCTTAACACCATTAGTTGAAGCTTGATATTTACAGTAAAGTATCTACAGTAAAGGTTCTGATCGAATATAATTATTTTTGTAAAATAAATATTTGATTACCGTATTCCCGTGCAAGTAGCTACATGCCGGTATAACTGAAAATGAGCACTATTTTTAAAAAAGGATTCTTGCTCTTTCTAGCATGCCGGTATAGAATCAAGCTTTAAAAAATTAAACTAAGTTTTTCATAGCAACTGTAATTAACAATTGGATCACCCAAAGTAACATGTTAGAAAAATCAATGATAACAAAAAAATTTTAATTTGCATCTTGCTCAACACTCAATTAAGCATTTTTTACATATACTGTATTGTATTATAACAATCCGTATTCACATTATATATAAAAATATAAATTTAAGCTTTTTATTAATTTTAATTTGGATCTTGACAATAAAATTGATATTAAAACATTCAGTTTGAATAAAAGTCAAATTTGTGCCAAATAGACATGCCGGGGAACTCGAATACACAGACACCTTGTTCATTTCACTTTAGAAGGGCATGCAGCGATTCGCGCGGGAAAACGGTAGTACTAATATGAGTCAATTTGGCCGAGTGCAGATCGCTTTTGTACTTTGCGTTGGCCGATGATGTGTCAATACACTAAGCGATGATTGTAACGGTCAAACAGGATAGGGTCATATTTTTGTAAAGAATACAAAGCAAAGAACAAATATGATGTGGGTCATGATGTGGGTCACTTGCTTTCCAAGATTTTTATGAAAGAACTTTATATATGAGTCAAATGAATGAAATGATTATTTAATTCGAAAAATGTGTTTAAATTAGAAAATAATAAAATTAACAAAAATTATTTGAAGTGAATATAACCTAAATTACAGTCAATTGAAAAATATATATAACTAACAGATCAGTCAATCGCTGGGAATCCTGGGAACAGCGCACACATGAAAAGGTTTGGGTGCTGTGGATGCGGCGACAATGCCTAAGGCAAGCGGTGGGTCCTCATTGTCGGGTACGCACAGATCGAACTGTTGTAATAGACTGGACAGGAATAGAAAGACTTCCATTTTGGTCAACACGTCTCCCAAACACATCCGTCGGCCTTAAGTCGAATCAGAATTCGATATTAGTTTAGAACTGATTGCAAACCATTGTATAGAAGCGCATGGACTCACCCACGGAGAACGGTATGAAGTGGTCTGGTTTGAAAACTCGGCCATTCCTAAGAAACCTTTCCGGCTCAAACTTTTCTGGATCCACCCATAGATGCGGATCCATATTAATGGCGTACAGATTCGGCAATATATTAGTTCCGGCGGGGATTCGGTAGCCGTTTAGGTCTGAGTCCCTAAACAACAGATTTTAGAGTTAATGTCAATTCAAGTGAAGCTGTTATGCAATGAATGTCTCGTATATTGGATGCGATTGTGTACTGACTCTAGGGTCGAGTGCGCATTGCCCAGTGCTATAACATTGCTCCTCCGCAGCACTTCCCAGAAGGTGGCCTCTGTGTAGGGCATTCCACTCAAGTCGTCCAATTGAGGCATTCGTTTGCTTCCGACCACTGAATCGATCTCCGATTGAATCCGTTTCTGTACTCTCGGGTTAATCATAAGGAAGAGAACGGCCCACTCGATAGTGGAGGTCACGTTCTCGAGGCCGGCGCTGAATATGTCATTCATCACTTGAATCAGTTGCTCCTCTGAAAAGTACGAGTGCTGTCCGGCCCGTTTGATCTTTTCCTGCTGTACCAGGTAGGCATCGACGAAGTCCCGGACCTGATTCCGATCCAATGACTTCCTGTGCTCGTCCACTATTAGCTTGAAGTAACTGCTCGTCTCAGTCCTATTCTGAATGATCTTTTGATACGCATAGTTAACTCCGGGAACAAATCGAAGGAATGGGAAAAAGTTGACGGGCATAGCCAGGGTGAACAGTTTGAAGCCCTCTTCCATCAGACCCAACAAACGGAGGAATGTCTTGTCCTGAGAGCTCTTGAATGTCATACTCATGAGAAGAGAACCGACAACATTGCTGACAGCACAGGCAAGTAATGGTCGTATACGACAGGGACGGGAGTCGCACGCTTTGAGATCAAAGAGGAAATCTTCTACTTGGGGCTGGGATTGCACAGGGATTACAGAAAGACATAAGTGAGCCGATTGTAAAACATTCGAAATTTTTATTTAAAATCCAATAAATTTTTATAACTTTTAATATTTGAGATATAATTCGTTTTGAACTAAAAATTACCCGAATTTTGTGTTCGAGGCAATTGCGCCCCTGCAAGAAGCTTTTTGCGCCCAGCTTGCGCAGAACTGTGTGCAGAAATGCCCTCTGTTCTAACCATCTAGGACCATCAGTGTTTATGATACCTTTGTCATAAAAAAAATTGTCATTAGTTTAAGCTTTAATTTTATCTTTTTTTTACTTATTATCACTAATTTGTCTGAAAAAATAATAATCATTTGATTTGATTACACAAATTGTTTTAAGGATTGTTTTATTTTTGTGTTTCAATTCAATAAAATATTTGTTGGAAATAATCTTCAATTGATTGAAAGGTTAAAGAGAAGACGAATTCGTAGAACAGATTGCATTGAATACAGAGATAATTGACAGACAAATAGGAAGAATATAATAGATATGACAGAGAATTAAAATAATTAACAATTTCTAGAGTAATAACAGTAAAATGGGTTGACATACCATATCCCTGAAGAATTTTAGTGAGTTCTGTGTCAGGTCTACCAGAGAAGACCTGGAGTCGAAAGGCTTTCCTAATGATTTGGGAATCACTGATAACGACAATACGTTTGCTGCCGAGAAATATTTGATACATTGGACCAAAACGTTTAGATAAGTGGGTAAGAGTGAAGTGGAAGTCTTGGCCCAGAAAGGGTAAGAAGCCCAGGAAAGGTATGCTAAAAGGACCAGGAGGTAGAGGTAGTAGAGGTGATCGAGTGATGCACAAACGAACGATTAAGAATACAATAATAAATATGAGGCACAATCGGACGGTGGGAAGAGTTGAGACCAGAGTGGGGACCAGAAGATTATGCATTTTGTGGTAATACTGATTAAACTTTATTAAAACGATTTTCAGACACTTTCGACAACTTTGCAGAACAACTAAACCTTGAATTTAGAGTTCAGAAGAGATGTTGAGTTTGAGAAGTGAAGCACCAATTAGTGGTCCAAAGCGGACAATAGTAACGGATAGTTTGCGTCGGCTTTTATATGAGCTCCGGTGCCAACAGAAAACACTCACAAATAAGCCTTTGACAAAATATTGATGATTGTACAGCACTGCCCCCTCATCCAAGTGGTGGCCCGCGCTCTACACGCTCTATACCTGGTGTGGCTTCGAATCACCTTATCTTAAAGCACAGTAGGTCTCAGAGTTGATGGCCTAGAATTACCTGTCATATAATGCTCTTATAGTACATCACATTAATGTCGACAATTAAGGATGAATACAACCAATACATCTGACACACAGCTTATGCATATGCTTATGACTGTGCTTACAGTACAGTATGCCTGTTCTAATGCCTGTTCCAATGCCTGTTCTTATGCCTGGCCCTCCGATCAGTACAATCGCTGAACACAGTGAACAGTATTATAACTTTATTAATGTTACTGTACTCTAGAGTAGTCTTAATACAGTATAATATCAGTATTAGAGCCACTTATCCTCTGCTATACTGTACTGTATATTGATTTCAGTCTAATTCTATTCATATAAATATATTCCTCTCTCTTATCCCAAACTTTTAATAAGAAACACAATAATAGCGTCGATCGCATGCTTTTGATGTTAGAATCGGTGATAAAATTGAATTAAAGAGAAATCAATTGCTTTTATTGGGAAATAATCGTAAATTAGTAGTAATCACACGAACTACGAAAGATGGTCTCTCACAGTATTTCCTAGTTTATAGTAAGTCTTCCGGCCAGCCCTTAATCTATTATAGCGGACCAGTCATAGGTCGTTGAACTTTCTTGGCTTCTCTCTAACCACTATTCACTGCAGTCTTTGTGAAACATATTATTCGTTTGATTTCGTGTTGTTTACTGACGATCTGTTTTGACTGAAATCTAAATGCATTTCCGTAACTCCTTTAGTTGACCCAACACTGACTGCTCCAAACTCTGTCTAACTCTATACTATGCCCTACACAACAGTACAGAACAGTACTGTACAGTACAGTAGACCAACAAAATAACAGTGCTCTCACCACAGACCAGGTCCGGACTCATACACAAGAAAGCAGACAACAGAGAGAAGGGTCGGTCAAATTGAACTATTATAGTAAGACTGTAAGACTAATACAAGTGAATGTACGCTAAGTATAGGCTTTTCACCAATCATTGAAACTGATGTTCCGATCGTCAGAACAGTTGAATCTCACAACACATGAAGAACTCAACAAATCCAACAAACAATTCATCCAAATCTATACAACTTCTCAAAACTTATAGCATTTGCTTAGCTTTGAAAGAGAAGTCAATAAACAAATAATTTCTTAATATTAATAATTGTGATAAAGATTTTTCATTCAAAGATAATTTAGGAGAAAATTGTTTGAAATGTTTGATACAAATTGAAACTATGTATTGAAATAAGAATTGGGTTTGAAATGAAAACAATATTAAATGTCTATAGAATTGAGAGATGTATAGAAAATATTGTCGAGAAATGCAATATTAATATGATTTGAAAATAATTGTAAAATTGATTGGAAGAGAAAATTGTTTGGTTTTATGGGTCGATAGTATCGATACGGTGTGGAGTATTTTGGGGTCGTTTAGCAGAAAAGTGTGGGAACTGTAGCTTTAGACGAGGGGAGACCCAAAACATTTGACAAGTAGGTGAAGAAAAGATATCACATACAGATAGGATAGTATGCATAGTATGGATAGTATAGCGTAAAAAATAGAGTGAGAATTCTTTAGCTCAGTTATGGGTCATTGAACCCAAACTCTGTCGGTTCGATCTGAAGTCGACTTTAAGGCAAAAATGAAAGTCTTTTAACAAATCCGAACGAATTTTATTATTTATTATAATCTTAACATTAAATACAGTAATAATTTATGATTTATACGTCAAATGAGTAAATAATTTACATTTTTTAGATTACATTAGATTTAAATTACAATAATTTTAATGATTTTGAGAGAAAATATTTACAAAAAAAAACAGAAAGAATTTGTGTTAAGAATCAGATATAATATAAACGAATGAATAGAATAATTAATAGTTTTCTGTTTAACGCAACTCTACAGCTCTTGTATGAGTCGTGTGAGTGGTATGAGCTCTAGTGTTGATGAGGTGGTGGTAGAGGAGGTACAGTACCTTGAAGTTAGAGATGACAAAGTGGGTCATAGCGTTAAACTTGCAATCAATCGGTCATTGACACCAATCGCACAAAACTTTCCCTTTTATTTCAGGTGAGCTCATAAAGTCATAAGACTTCACACTTAGAGTATAGTATAGTATAGTATTATAGTAATGGTAGTAATGGTAGTAATGGTAATTCACTTCTGCCTCTGCACACATACCGTCGCGACCGCACTGTCAGCATTGAGTACACTGTATAACAAATAAGTAATAAATGGAATCCAATTGAAACCAATGGCCAAACAGTGAACACATTTGCGGCTGACTTTGAGTCACACTTACCCATAGACTCATTTGCGAGCATTAGTTTGTCTATCGCAGGTAGCACTAGTAGCTGGGTTGGCGGCATAATGTTGGGGAACACCGAAGCCGAGCCCAACTCCTCTCTGTGTGTGCGTCGATATGCGAGCGATCGCGTACTGCATATCGAGGTTTCGAAACAGAGTTTCTTGACTTTCAATCGCACTTTCATTGCTTTTCTGTTGACTATTATCTTCTGTATTGAGATCTGAAGAAGTGTTTGCCTTATCTTTAATGCCCATTAGTTTCCTAAACTTTTCCGTCATTTGATTTCCTTTTTCGCCCTCGAATTTCAAGTCCTTCCACGGATTCGGTACACAACTAGTCGTTACACACTTTTTCTCCTGTTTTGCAAACAAATCATTCAATTTATCATTAAATCAATTAAAACATTAAAACATAAGTCAAATAATATTGCAATCATTAGAATCTAATCAATACATAAGATTCGTTTCAATTGAGTTAATTATAATGAGAACTGTTTAGCGATTATGAGGTTTATTGACATTTAATTTAGTTTTCACTTTAGTCTCAAAACGTTATTTCAAAATATAATTAAAAAATAAATAAAAGTTAATAAAAAGGTTTCATTAATAAGTCAAAAGTCAAGTTTAAAACTTAATTATACTTAAAATAAATAAATAATTAGAAAAAAATAGAGTTTTGCCAAAAAATAAATAACAATAAAATGTTTTCATTAAAGAACATATAATTATAATAACATTTGGATTCTGTATATACTGTAGTAAAACGAATGGAAAAAATCTCAAATGAATTAAATTATTTTAGAAATCAGATTAAATTATTTATCAACTAATTTGTTAAAAGTTATAGTAATTAACGACAATTTTAGTAAAACTTTAAACTAATAAAAGAAATCAGTTTTAAAATACACTGAATGACTAAATTAAACCAAATTATCTGACATTATCTGAATTAATCCACAAAAAATCCAATGAATTTTTATATAAACATAATTTTGAAATAATCTTAGTTTTTGAGGAAATTTTCAAATTTTTTTTATTAAATTAACTAAAATTGTTTCAATTGAGACAACAGTTGGAATCGACTCAAAGAATAAATAAATACTTTTAATTCAATCGATTTTTATCCAAACAAATGATTATCCATTTCATTCTTCGATAATCCATCTTATACAGTGATCCACATCATTTTCCTCGATATCTACAGTATATTGATTTGTCTTAACTTTCTTTTCTATTGACTAATATATTGTGTAATTTACAAAAAAACACAATTTATTGTAAAAGTTGAGTATTTTTCCGAATAATTAAAATGAGTGTAAATTAAATATTTGTTGCTTTAGTCGTGAAAATAATTAAATTCAGGCGAAAAAAGTCGAAATGAGTCACTCTTATCGGCAATCAAATTGATAAATGAATTTCTGAATATTATTTCCTTTTGAATCCACTTTCATAGAGAACATTACGTAAACTCTAATCAAATTAATTCTCTAATCAATCGAATCGTATTTAATATTCACAAAAAATTTTTAATACAAAAACTATGGAAAAGACAAATATTTAATAAAATAAATATAATTTATAAGAAATAAATTAATTTCCGATTCAGTCTGTATTCGATATCAAATTTATAATTTTTCAAACAGTCAGCACAACCTATAACAGAATTGAACCAAAATAAAAGAGTATTAACTTAACCCGGGCCGGTAGAATGATTGAAAATGAAGCTGGATCAATTCTTGTAATCTATGAGTTCAGCGGAAAAGTTCTGAATAAAAGTTTAGAACAAATCACAAAAAACGTTATAATTTTTGCATTCATTTGAACCAAACTCTCAATTAGTAAATATTCATTCGTTTCATTTTGTACTATTAGTTCATTCAATAAATCACTATTTTCACCTGTCTCACTCTGCATTTATCATCATGTTATATTTGTTGAACCAGATCACTTTGCTATATAGTTACCGGGTGTATCATTAATGCTCTCTAAAAATGAAATCACATTTCAGAGATTTGCAGAAATGAACTGAACTTTACTAAACTTTCAGTTGTATGAGGAAGAGTGAAATTATAAAAATTGCAACATGATGAAATCTTTGTGAGCAGTGAACTCGCAAATGAAGAGATGTGTCGAATATTCTGTAGCTTAGATGAGATGAGATTCTGTTGGCCACACATATAGAATCTCAACGCATGTAAACTACAGAATATGCGACAAATCTCTTCATTTCTAACCTTTCATTGTTAGAGAAAAAGTCAAATGTCTTTCAAATGAAGAGCAAACGTAAAGTTTGCTTCAAATGTGAGTTGTGCTGACAAACAAATTATTTGTGAAATATGAACCGGACTACCGGACAGCAGACAACCGACAACTTTCTTAACTAAAATCTTAAGACTATTAATAATTGACTTAATCCACGTCCAATACATTCACTGCTTCCCTCTAATGTTCAAACTATGAAATTATCGACGTTTTGCCACACGATTCAGGAGGAATGGTATGCAAGGGAGGAAATATAGGCCAAATACCCTCAGAGTTCTTGGTCCCACGTCATTCATCCCAAGGATTTTTGTTGAGTTTAACCGATTTTTCGATCAATTCGGTCGAAATTAATAATAAATTTCTGACATTAAGTCAAAATCAACCAATTTTTGATTAAACCCCAGTTTGAACGCCATTTCCCTCAAACCCCTGGCATTTTCAATGCCGCCATTTTACGCCCCACTATACCCCGGCATGAATTTTGCGAGTTTGCACATTACTATTCAGAACCAACGGCTCATTTGTCAACATTTATTCCGGACATCAATTCGGGTCATAGGATGACAAAGACTTCGCCTCATTGTGTGCTCACAATTGTCAGGCAAAGAAAGCTGTGTCCGAATTGAGCTCAGGGCAACTTTACTTTTAAACCCTTTATTCATATCAACGCTAATATAGAGTAAAAGCAGTCAAACCTCTGGTTTCTTCTCATCTCTACTCCACAATAGTTTTCTCTTCTGTTCCTGTTCTGCGAATTTTATTGGATTAACGACTCCGGGATTGTAATACTCGGGAACAGCTATTCCGGTCTTCACTTGGATCTGTTGTCTCATAATCTCTAAACTGTTTTTGTGTTGAAGTCCTTTCAGTCCTTTCTCTGGTTTCGTCTCAATAATCGGCTTTTCATTTGTTACTAAACTCTTGGTTCGACTAACGGTGTCCTCACGTCTGGCACTAACGGTCTCTTCACGTCTGGCACTAACAGTGTCTTCACGTCTGGCACTAACAGTGTCTTCACGTCTGGCACTAACAGTGTCTTCACGTCTGGCACTCGAACTGTTTGAATGTCTTTCTCGGCTCCGACTTCTGCTACGACTGCGCGACTCATTGCCTCTCTTCGGGCGATCATCTCTTCGCTCATCCCTTCGGTGACCATCTCTTCGGTCAGAGTTGTGATCACTACTAGAAAAGTCTCGACGTCTGGACCTGTCGTTTGTGTCAGTGTTGGACCGAATGTCTTGTCTTCGATAGTGTCTATCATTTCGGTCATACCTTTCACTGCCATTTGAGCTCTTGTTTGATCCGCTCTTCGACTCAGATCTGGTATGTCTTTCGTCAATCGATGTATGCCTTGAGTCTCGATAGCGACCACTCTTTGTCTTATGCGAGCCATCCCTCGCAGACCGGTCTTCAGCCAATCGTTTGTCGGATATCTATTAAAATAATTTGCTTTCATATAAAGAGAGTTTAATTTCCATTCGTTTATCACTTATTTTGTAACTAATTATAAATTCAATTCAATTCAATGCAAAATATTCTCTAAAAATGTCTAATATTTCAAACAATTATCAAATTAACAGTATTTTAGATAAAGTTATATTAAATTAAATGAACTGAACGTAAAAATACGAATCAATACAAAAACAATTGACTTCTGAATAAAACCTTAATTTTGAATGAATTATACAATTGTTTCAATAAATACCTGTTTCTGACTCATTGTCCGACTCTATGCTTAATCACAATTCAGTCCAAATAAATCTATTCAAGCAATTAAATTGAATTGATTTTGTTTTCATTCAAATAATGCTTTTTATTTGAAGTCAACGCAGATTTCAATGATTGGGACAATGCATACAATGCATGCAATGCATATGGACGTACACTTGGCTGGGGAAGGGATCGACTAAATTGGACAGAGGGGAGTGGAGGCAAGTGAAGCTCGTTTTACACACGAGAGAAGTTTGAAATACTGCAGTTCCCATACCGAGCCTATCACTACAATTATCTTCCTCACAGCCTATCCCTACCGGGCACCTTATCTCCAATCTATATCTGCATATACTCTCTTTTGTTTCATTAGCTATTCCTTTCCTTTATCTATACCACGTTGTTAGTAAAGAGATATTTCATTTGGCCCGTTATTAATGAAGGATTTTCTAAGTTTACTATAGAGTCTAAATTTTATCCTTTTATTTACGATGATTTTACATATCGCTGATAATAAAGAGATAATACATTGTCATCTATTACTTTCTTATACTGTAGTCCATTCTTAATAAAGAACTATAGCTTTTTCTCAAATCTGCCCGTTGTTAATATAGTGGTCTCGAAATATTCTTCTCCCCAATGAGGACTCGGATGTACCGTAAAGTGTGAGGGTAAAAAAATTGGACGACTTGAATGCATTGCCCCCCAGACTGTTATCTTCAGACTTATTAATAATAATAAGTTATTATAAATTATTTTATACGAAGTCTACTCTTAAGTCAGAAAAATTACGTTTTTATAAATTCTTATTTTGATAACAGGATGATTCACCCCTGGGTGAACATTCTTAAACTTGTGGTTCTTAATAAACTGAAACATGCTGAAAAAAGAACAAGTTAATATTAAAAGTTAATTGAAAAAGTCAGTTGAAAGACTATTGCGGTATATATTGTAGATTTTGGGACATTTTTTAGTTTAAAGTTTATACTGAGTAGTCTATAATAGACTCTATACTGTTATACTGTTTACCAAATCCTCTATTCTTTTCGTAAAACTGTCCAAACAATAGCAGTGTTTGCTTTGCATTCAATTGATCCATACCCCAAGACCCCGATCATTGACAAATTATTTGATCAGAATTCCTGATTCAGAAATTGATAATCGAAGGTCAAGACAAGTCTAGACATGTTGTTGTTGGCGCGCGTCTCTGAGTGACACCCCTTCCCTTCCAACCCCTCCCAGATTTTTAGTTACACAGTGAAAATTTAAGGGCGCAAACTTTGAATCGGTTATTTCTGAAAAACTACAGGGCTAAAAAATTGAAACTAGTCTTATTTGAAAGAGGGATAGTGGAGGTTTGATAAAAATGATACACAAAAAATATCCTTGAACGTTTCAAGGAGCAAGATTAAAATAACGGAAAAATCGATTTTTCTGTTTAAATCTTAAACTGCACAAAAACGACACGGGGCACAAAATGGATACTAGTATTATTTGAAAGAAAGATAGTAGTGGTTTGATAAAAATCTCATATGAAAAGTTTCCTCGCACAATTTAAGGCGCTAGATTCGAAAAACTTTGAAGTATTGTATTTTATTAATTACCAAATTTGGAAGAAAAACATTGATAGAAAAGTAAATATTCGGGCTTTTTTGAATTAAGCCTCGAATTGTGCAAGGATTTTTTTCAGATAAAATTTTATCAAACCCCCCCCCTATCCCTTTTTCAAATAAGACCAGATTCAATTTTTTTACCCCTGGTAGTTTTCTACAGTAAACGATTCAAAGGTTGCGCCCTTACATTGTCACCCTGTACTCAGTGTACTGTATATTAACTTATTTTAGAAATAATACGAAAATTCAAAATCTTTTTAATGTTTTAATTGACGGCAAAAACGATAGAAATTCTAATGTTTTTTGAATTTTTTTCGATTCTTGTTCTGCGATAACCTATTCTTGACTCCAATCGCTTCTTCCGTATCGTCCTCTTCGTTGACCCCTTTCCTCCTTTTCTTGTTATCGTTTTCAAAGATTTCCTAAAAATAAAAATAACATAAAATTGATTTAACGAACACTTCATATGAATGAATGGTAAGGACTGACAGATTTGGCGAATCGTTGGGCTTCAGAGACCCTCTCATTCAAAAGCATGACTTCTTCTTCGTGTGTCTCAAAAAGGGGTAATTTTTTTCCGATTAAGTGTTCGATTCGTTGGTAGAGTTCGACATCATATTGACTCACAAAAGTGATGGCTTTCCCATACCGACCCGCTCTGGCCGTTCGGCCCACGCGATGGATGTAGTCCTTGCTGTGCGTCGGGATATCAAAGTTGATGACGACATCGACGTGAGGAATGTCCAGACCTCTGCTCGCGACGTCTGTGGCGATCAGAATCGAGCGGTTCTTCGATTTGAACTTATTTAGTGAACCGAGTCGTTTGGATTGACTCATCTGCCCGTGCAGTGGAATCGCCGTAAAGCCCAGGTTTCGCAGCAGTAATGCTATTCTTTGAGTATTATTACAAGTATTGCAAAACACCATAAATGAGTTGCCGACCAATTCGTTGAGGATATACACCAAATAGAGGTCCTTCCGGTGCCAACCAATCCAATCAAATCAATGTTAAACTCCATTCGATTCCTATATTATATTCAAATCAAACCTTGTATTTGACGGGAATGAAGACATAGTGCTGTTGAAGGCTTTCCACCGTTTGGTATTTGGATGAGACCTCGACTCGCACCGGGTCCTTGAGTGACGCGCGCTGTAGCTTCTGTACCTTTTTGGTCATTGTGGCCGAGAACATATACGTGTGTCTGTCCTTTGGGATGACAGTCAGCAGTTTGTCGACCTCCTGCTCGAAGTCCAGATTGAGGATGCGGTCGGCCTCATCCAAGACCAGGTACTGGAGTGACTTCAGGTTAAAGCCCTTCGTGTTCTCCAAGTGGTCAACCAGTCGTCCGGGCGTTGCGACCACTATATGAGGCTTTTTGGCCAAACTTAACGACTGAGTAATCATATCCATTCCGCCCACTATTGTCGCTGTTGGCCAGTCGTATGAAATGATTATATGATTCAAAGTTCAAACTCTTGTCAATGAATACCGCATTTGAGTCCAAAACTGGATCCCAAAGCCATCAACTGTTCACTGATCTGAAAGGCCAGCTCTCGGGTCGGCGTTAAAATCAAAGCGAAAAGTCTTTGAGGCGTTTCTAAGAGCGCCTGAAGTATGGGTATAGCGAAGGCCCCGGTCTTACCCGAACCAGTTTCGGCCAAACCTATAATATCGCGTCCTTTGCATCGATTCATATAATTAACGTAAGAATTGCTGAGAATTAAGTTGAGCTCAACTTTGAAAGCATTGCAAACCTTTGAGAGCCATAGGAATCGACTCGATCTGTATTTTCGTCGGTTTATGCCATTTGAGTGCTTCACACGATTCGCACAACACTTCTGTCACTCCCTTCCCATCGATAGTAAGTAATGTTAGTTAACATCGATTTCAACATTAATTTAAGCGAATATTTGTCACAAAATAATGAAAACAAAACAAACCAGAGATTTGAAAGTCATGTTCGCCTCCTCTGAGTCCACACTCAGCTCTATTGCATCGACTGATCCTTCTTTGCTCTTGTCTTCCATTGTATCACAAATTTATTAATAATTATAACGAAATTAAATACTTATTAAAAATCAAATGAATTTTGAGTTCAATTATAAATATATGGTATTTTCGACCAACAAAGCAAGGGATGTATGTTCGACCCACAAAACCCGATATAGCGTTATAGGGT
>JAQIWA010002205.1:0-14221 GCA_034693305.1 Eueremaeus valkanovi
TTTTTGTATGAAATAAAAGAAAAATTAATCGGATCTTCCAATACCTGCCGGCTCTGTAATAACAGGTCTACCGCTCCTCTACTTTCCACTTATGTCTACAGCGTTTATGACATTCTTTACCTCAACTTTCGATATCAATCATTAAATAGAAATAAAATAAACGCATAATTTGGTTGAAATAAAATAACATTAACTTATCGTTAGATATAATAAACTCTTATATAATATAAAGAAAACAAAAAATAAAATAAAATAAAATTCTTTGACTCAATACAGATAGTGAAAGCAATGCTGAATTTCCTACCTATTCGTATGTTAGCAGACATTACTGAAGATATCAAATGAAAGGGTTATAAAAAAGTTATTTAAATACTGTATAAGCTATGCTAACATTTGAATCACTTTAAAGTCACAAATAAAATAAAAATAGAAATTAAATAAAAAACTAATAAATGTTTTATTTTTTCTAACATTAATAAGAAATGGTTTCAAATTGTATTCAAATAACTCGAACGCATCAGTAATACAGTAGTCGATCATTAGATGGGCTTTGGATGGGACGACCCATTCAGGGTCAGGCACTCTCTTTCTCTAACTATAAATATAAAGCCGAAGCCATAATTTAGCTGCAGGTGCGACAAGCAGTGGTAGCCGAACTACCTGTGCTGCTAATAACTACTGGAGACAGGACTTAAAAGAAGAGACTCAATAATCATCGTTAATGTCTTGAAGTGAAGGCAAAAAAGTTCTGAAATATTCTTATCTTCACTTTAAATGTCTAAACATTTTATATGTGTTTTTGCGAATCCCTCTCTCTTTCTCTCTGTATATTAGTTACCGATTCCTTAATTAGCTTTCATTTTCTATTATGTTAATAGAATTGTATAGATTTTGCTGCACTTCTGGGAAATTTCGGCCGACCTTTGACTTCAAACGACTCATTAAATGTTTAGAAATATTTTTTGTTATTTTTTATTTTAGTTAATTATATTTCAAAATTGTTTGATAACTATTTTCTTTTTACTTTAAGCAAATTGAGCGCAACTTATGATATTGAAACCTTATCAACCTTGATCAAAATCAACAGTATATTCAACATTAAATCATAATTGATGCTATTATACAGTATAAGGGATGTGCAGCACATACACTGTATATATCAAAATAATCCACCCTGTTCTGAAATTAATAGAAACCTCACCAGAATTTTCTAGCAATACATACGTGAGTTTGACCAAGGTCCAAGAAAATTCGATTATCATTCTATCCAGAGAGGGAAACGAAGTAGAAAATGTGCCCTGGCCAAAATATTGGCATTTTCCCAATGAAATCACAATCAAAAATGCCATATAATTCGGATCGGTTTTGGTGTATCCATACCTCCCGCTCTGTTAATCAACCTTGTTCACATATAGTCAATTTTCGTGTTTAGACATCAACTTGGAAAATATTATCTTGGTCATTATCTACGTCATCTTGCAATTTTACTGACCACAAACTATAAAAAGCCTTCCCATACCTACTTCAACCTTGCTTATCATAATCGTAGCGCAATATTTCATTGAATTAAATGTGCAAGCTCACTGAACTCAAGCGGGGCTGAAGAGGGGAAAGCTACATTTTAAATATGAGTCTGAAATAAATTATCAAAAAATAATTTGAAATATTTTTAAAAACTTTTTTGTGATTAAATAAAAAAGAAAATAAATAATTATTGCATTTAATTGAAAACAAATTAATCTTGGTAACTCTTCACGCGTAATTAGAGCTTTATTATAAAGATATGGGACTAAAGAGTAAGAATTTAATTGCTTTTTGAAATCAGTGTAAAGAATATGTGAATAGAATTTAAAGCTTTGATTGAATTTTCAAAATTTTTATTTATTTTAGTTTTGTTTTAAATTTAATTTTTATTTTTACTCTCTATTTGAATATAAGTGCAGTTCGACTATTAAAATGTTTAATCTGTTTGATAATTAAAGTCCGGGTCTAATAGTGAATGATAAATGATATAAATCTCATGAAATAGAGTTTTAAATTAAAAATAATCTTAAATTATATTTTTGGGTAATTTGAGTAAAATATAAATCAGAATATTCTTTGCATTTATGCAGAGATAAACGAATGAATAAATTCAACACAAGTAAAGTGTCTGACATTTACAGCGAGTAATATATCTTAATCGTTGAAATAGTTAATTGATAGAATCTTTATCAAGCTAAGTTCTTCATACTGTCCATATTAATTTTCAGCACTCGATTAGATTTATAGTCGAAATTCGTCTGACTTTAGTCGCCTTAATGTTAGTTATGTTTATAATTATTCTAATATCGAAATAATTATTTAAATTCAGTCATAAATAATGGAGAGATAAAGATAAATATGAATCGCTTTTATATAAGTTTTCAGTTTTTATTTGAAACCCAAAAGACGTATAAGACTTATATATGAGAACTATTAGTGAAGATATTCTTCAATTCCTACGAATGATTGCGGTATTAAACGCATGAAAACGTGATCAGAATCCGAATCATTCTTTTCTCTTCATTTTATTCCATTTCTCAACTCTTATTATTATTATTATTATTATTATTATTATTATTATTATTATTATTATTCCGATTCTTCTCCTACGGTATTGGAGGCATAGAATGCAATAATTTTGAGCGAACATTCTTATTGTAATCTCATTTGAAAATATTTGATCCAGGATACCTTATATTTATTTAATTAAGTTTAATGAAAAATTCAAAGAAAGAGTAAATAAAAGAATAATTGATTAAATACACAAATACTCTATAATATAAAGGAAAGGCATCTCTTTATATAAATTTACACTGACTTGTGATAGATAGTGAGAGAGAGACCCGGGCTATAAAAAAAAGTGAGTTAAGAGTGAACCAACAAATATAAAGAATTTAAGCCTATCTGCAACAGAACAAAAAGGCATAAAAAACTTCTTCGAGCGCTGTATTCATTAGCTTCTTATCAATGCTGACGACTATAGAGGACTCAATGTTTAGAATTTATTATAGATATTGAGAGCCAACTAATGAACGAACAAAACTTCGAAAAGAACTTTAGGTTAAAAACTTTGCTTTGCTTTCAGAGGAATAGAAAAAATATATAATTTATATAATCGCCTAAAGCAGTGATACTCACAGAGAGTGTAGAAGAATATTAGAGACAATTCTCGGATCAACTGCTTTAGCCCAACAGATCGGACCGACCCGTCTTAAGATTGGTTCAAATTAAACTTTAAGACACAATTATCCTGTAGCTTTTTCTGTGATGCCTGTCTTATACCATATAACCCAACTCAATTTAGACTGTTTATGAAGGCGATTATAATCTTGCACATGCAATTTAGCTTTATCAAAATAAGTGTACCATATCAAAGACATCAATAATAAAAGCATCTATCTAATCTTAAATTTAAATTAATCCAGTCGTAATTGGCAGCATGTTGCTTTTATGGTTCTATTGTTATCCCAAGATGACTATAGCAAGGTTAGAAATTGGTTGCATTCAAATGATTCTGATTTTATTTGTGCTTAATGAGGGCTGTATTTGGGTTCGATATCTGGTCAGACCCGACTCACGTGCCTTCTCTAGACTCTATCTCTGGCTTATGATAGATCGAGAGCTCGTCTGCACAACAAAATCAAAATTACTTATGAGTTGGAAGACATGAACAAAATCGCTATCTATTACTGGTCCTCATCCTCTATAAAACAGAGATGACCATGCTTATATTGAATGTTAAGAAACATCTTTTAGATTAGTATTCGATGCTTTAAATGAGTTCATCTTTCATCAAAGTCAGCCACGTTGTCCATCTCTGCTATTATTTATTTCTATATAGTTATCACATATTTTCTCAACATTTAGAAAGACTGCAAATGACTGCAAATGATTGCATACAACAGACGTATCAAAGAATTTATTCGAACCAAACTCTAAATGCTTTTCCCTTTTTCTATAATAAACACTTGTATTGACTGATATTTTTCGTCTGAAATGTGTCTGAAATCTATTTGGGCGCCAATGACACCAATTCTCTTCATTAAACTGTTGACTATTGGAGACAATTTGACTTTAGATGACTTTAATTTCAATTAATATCTTTTGTTTTAACTGAATAAACATTATTTATATTTATATTATTTGAAGTGACAAATCTAAACAGTGCGGGTTAGATATAAGTTTGGTTACTATATTTGTGTACAGGTTAGTTATACAGGTAATTTTTAGCGAGTATATTTGCTTATGTTCTTGAGGACCTCTCTATTCGTCTTTCCTTGCACAATTGTTGTCAAATTTTTTGAAATTTTGAAAAAAAATAAATAAAACCTATAGTGGCAGTGATAGGCAATGGGGGGTACAGGGGGTAACCCCCTGTGATTTTGATCGAGGCTCAAGGAAAGGGTTTTTAGGCGAAAAAACAGGTTTTTTAAGGGAAAATCGAGTTTTTTTAGGGAAAAGGCATGTTTTTTTATGAATTTTGTACTCCCCCTTGATTTTGGCCAAAATTATTGGCTTACCCCCTCCCCCCCTGTCGTCAGACCCATTGCCTATCTCTGCTATACTGGGTATAAAATTTTCAATTTTTTGGAAATCAAAATTTTTAAAACCCATTAATCCTTGTTGTCATTGTTAGTACAGCTAATGCTTTGTAAATACTAGAGATATGAATACCGATTCACCCTATTATCTCGTAATGGTCAAAATTATAATTATTAGATCCAATTATCGATGTATACTGGCTAGTAATAACTTTCGTGCTTGTTTATACAGTATTTACAAAGTTTGTGTTAGTTATTCAATAATATATTTTCCCCAAAATATTATTATATATTTAAAACATTTTGAGAATGTATTCTCAATTCAAGCAATTATTATATTCTATTGAATAGTTTTGCAAATAAATGCTAATTATTATTGAAATAAACTAAAGCGTAAAACAAGACTATAAACAGGTTTTTATTTTTATTGACAAAACATTATTCTTATTGTTATTATTATATTCGTTAGAAAAATAGAATCCAATATTACAAATAAGATGTGCTTGACACATTATGACATTCTTCGTCTAGCAATGAGTTTAGTTTCAGAAACCTTAATAAAAGTCAAATAGGTGCTAGATTCTTTTAATATAAGTTGATTGTCTTTTCAATCGATATGTTCTGGATATATTAAAATGCATTTATTCTATTGAATATCAAACAAAATCACTTCAATTATTGCATTTAAAGTTGATTTTAATTTTTTGAGTTCAATCTCTAAAATATTTAAACAATTTTTTAGTTGTCTCTGATTATCGATAGCCAATGGGAATGTATTTATTTTTTTCGATAATAACTGAACGAATATTTTTCTATTCATTTAATGGCTTTCTATATCTTAAGAATAAATTCTATTAGACTTCCAGTAATTCATTCTTAATGATGGATATAATAGTAGTATAGCTAAACTTTGCCCCTATAAGTCTGCTGGCACTTCCATTGCATAAGAGAGGGGATGAGTTGTGTCACGAATTATGCAAAACACTTACTCTTATATATTCTAAACAATTATTTGCGCGAAAAAGTGCTTTATTTTTATTTTTTTTTGTATAACAACTAAAAACTAATGTTTTGCATGTTTTGTGCACTCGAGCCAACACATGCAAACAAATTATCAATCTTGTCCCTCTTCCATTTTATAATTAGCATGCTCAAACTTAATAATGACTGTGCATCAATGGATGTTAGAATTTTCAGTCCATTAAAAATCTAGATGTGCAAGGTTGAGATAATAAAAATATTATCAAGTCATATTGATTGAAATGCTTAAATAATTGTCCAATTGAGCTGAGCTAATGTCTGGAAATATTCAAAATTAATACATTATTTGAAAGTTTATGTAAAATTCTTGAATATGAAAAAGCTGTAAATTTGGGTTTAAAAGCACAGTTAGCTTTCATATAGCAATTAAGATTACGGAATCCATAAATGATTTTGAATCCAAGAATAGTTCGAATATTAATATAGAAATTATTCAGATTTTATTTCATTATAGCCGTAATAACTGTGAAAATAGTGAAGAATATAATAAAATATATTTTTAAAGTACTCTCAGGAGTGTTGTGAAGAAAGAATAATAATTTACTGTTTATTATAGCAGAAAAAATATTAAAGAATTCCTTAATTTATGATTCAATTATTGTTTGGTTTATATTTTTCCTAACATTGACTGAATCGATGCCAAAAACATTATTATTTCTCTGATTTTCCCAATCAATAAAAAAATTTTGTTAACTCAAACTGTAAACAAAACGAACAAAACTGAGAAAACCTTTTTGTGTTTGAATTAAATTATATTAAAAAAAAGAAAGAATACAACGAATTAATGGGAATTTCATTTAAGTTTCGGTTGATTTCTATAATTAATTGCATACAAGAGAATAGAATTTGGCTTTAATTGAATTTTCTATAAAAGTATAGAAACACTGCAGAGAATTATGTCATATATTGTCAGACTTTTAAAATAAAGTAAATTTTTTTGAATTACAAAATGAATAATGAATTGATGTGCAGACACTCCGTTTCCTTAGCAGGCACAATCATATCTATGTTGTTTACAGCTCTATTACTGTTTCTATAAAGTAAACTAGTTCAATTAGAAATCAAAATACTAACAAATTTAAAGTATCATGATCAAATATGTATAGAATTTGAATTTTTTATCTGTCTGTTTGTCAGAAAATACAAGCATAAAGATGTGCAAGCTTGAAATTTGCAGCTAATCAGGGTATTTAGAAAAATATTGTCAAAATGCAACGAAATGTCTTACACCTAGATGAGCTGGTAGAAAAAGAGTAGGTAAATGATCAATTGGTGTGTTAGCACATCTCTTGCACAACCTTATGGAATAAATGAGCCTGGTAACAATTTATTGTAATATTGATAGTGTAGTTGATTACATGAGTTCCAACTGTACAGCCAATAGAAGTGTTGTCTAAAAAATTGTAATTTCGTTCACATCATTAGTCTATTTAATTAATGATATTTTCAGTCTTCAGTCGAACATATTTTTTGCTTTCTATCTAAACCTAATTACTATTAGTCTCGGCTATACCTTTGTAGCGATACAGTCGATTCAACTATAATTAATCTGAGCCCAAAATTATCAGCCGAGTCATTTTTACCTGATTACGAGTTTTCTGCTCAAATAAATGCATAAAAGTTTAAATTTTGAGATCTATTCCATCACTCAATGCAATCATTATAAGTGATTGTAATGATTATGCTTTGCAAGTGATTCGACTGTAGATTAAAAATTTTTTGTGTATTTTGAAATACTGTATATCTATACTTATGGGTCAGATATTTCTCTCGTTGGCTGTCATTCAATAGGAATTAAAAATATTTTAGTATTTGTTTCGTGTAATTGGAATCGAGAGAAAAAATTATTGAGAATTCAATTCTGATTCTCATATATTTTACTTAAAGCCTGAATCCAGTGATTACTCGCTTCTATACCAGAGACAGCTTTTTCACAAACATTAATCATTTGATTCTTTAATTATTTTTCAAATATATTTTTATTATTATTTCAATTATTAATTCGTTTAAAATTCATTTCTTTCTTATTGATTAGAGTTTGGCACTGAACTCAATTAATTGTTTCTGGCTACTTAGATTTCAATTACTATTTTCATTTTATATAAGAATATTTGTGCCACACATGTATGGGTTCAACAATTAAGACATTTACATGAAATTAATTTTTTGTTGCATTTTTGACTATTATTAGAATCTGTTTATAAGAGATGTGCAAATGCTTAGCCCATAAAGAGATGATATAATTGTGCACAACTACGTCATAATTATTGTATTAATACAATACAATGAGCTGTACACAATATTGAACCTGCTTATATTCCAAACATTTCTATATTTGAACAAGTACAATTTGTTTTACTATATAGTAAAAGCAAATTTTGTGGATATTCCTTACGAACGTTTACATGCAATGAACAAAAGCGGGAATTTCTTAAATACTATACAGTCCTCTCAATTGTGTTGTCTTTGTTTTATTCAGCAGTATATACATTGAATGGTTGTGAAGGCCAGGGAAGGCCAGGGAAACTCTCGTATGGAGAGTATAACTACTCTTCGCTATATAATTAACGGCAGGAAATCAAATGATTATAAGGTATTTTTGGAGTCGATTGAGTGGTATTGTAGACAAAAAAAATATTATCAAATATATGTGTCCGCAAAATCAGACCCATATTCAGGTCTATAACAAATTCATTTTTCAATCGGATTGCTCTAACATAGAGTAATACAAGTATTGATATACTGTGTGTTCTTATAGATGAAATACTCAGCCGGGCACATGAGAAATCTTAGAGTGATCTGGCATTTATTTAAACACTTATTTATAAAAACATTTATTTAAATATTATTAATATTATGAACCAGATCATATCCGCCTGAGATAGGTAATGGCGGGTACAGGGGCTATATCCCCTGTGATTTTGACTGTGGATGACCCCCCTCTGTGTTTTGATGATTTGAAGGGGAAATTCAAAAATGGGAGAAAATTTGGTTCATTGTAGCCCTTTTGCCCAAAATTATTGGCTTATCCCCTTGTCGTCAGATCCCTTACTTATCTCTGATATCCGTGGCCTGGCCCAGCGTGAACATCACAAAACAGAGTTCAAACCCATACTGTATTCAAAACCAGGTTATTATTGATTTTTTCAAAATAATTTTTTGGATTAATTTGAAATTCTTTTGAATAGAAGTTTGTTTAGAGAATATTCTGTTTATTCTACAGAATGTGAATCTATTTGTTCTTTTTGAGAGTTCATTGCGTATACGCCTAAGGCTTAACGCAATCAATCCTTATCTCATGTTTTTGTGTAATCAATAATTTTATTTCTTATTTATAAACTTTAAGAGAATTTTTTCAAATAATTTAAAATTCTAACAATTCTTATGAATTATTTATTCTATTTTATACATAATTTTTTGAATATTTTTATTTTGCAAAACAAATATAATCTTATATTTTATTTTCATATTGTTTTCAAAAGTTTCTGTAAATTCTGTTTCAACTAAATTGAAAAACACTTGAAATTGTTGAACAATTCTTCTTGAATTCACTATAAATCCTTAACCAAGCTTATTCCAATCCTCCGCACTTCCCAATACAATCAATACATTCTATTTGTTGTTCAAAGAAATTCTCTTAACTCTCAATAATATTATTAGATTTTTCTATTGAAAGGAAAAAATATTAATTATATTGAAAGCGAATAAAAGAAAAACTAATAATAGTTATGAGAATTGTTAGCAGAAATATCGCAATGCGTTGCCTAGATCCTATCTTACCAATAGATGCAGAGATGACCATATCTGCATTAATCGATCGCAAGTTTTCATTAAATATTTCACTTGATGATTTGTTCATATATGTCATTAAGCTCATGGAAAAATTTAAGATGATTATCTTCAAAACATTATCAAGCTGGTAATTTTTCGGTTCTTCCCTACCTTCCCTTCACTCCACATCTCTGTTCTGATTCTTACTCTTTCTCTCAAACATTTCCTAATTATTATATAAGAAACGACACAACAATTCTGATGGGAAAGACATCACATGTTTTGTGTGTCCTATGCTTTCAATTCGGCGATAGAGTGAGAAAATTGAAATTTTATGAATGCCTTTCACCTCAATATTCCTCTTATGTTTGGACTTTTTATTTATTTATATTATATTATCCATAATTTTTTGGGAAATATATTTTATTTTTAGACATATTTCTTGATTTGATTTACAATTTCAATGCAAATAAATAGCATTTTTTTCTTTGCTTTAATTCTGAATAGTATTGATATAATTATTTCTGAGAATATATTTTTTATTGTTATAATTATTTTCAAATGTTTTAATGCATATAAACACAAAATTTTATGAAAACAATATTTTTATTGCACATAATGATGAAAATGACTGAGGCTTTTATCAAATAATCAACTAATGATCCTGCAAATATTTAAAGAATTCAACACATTCTCCCCCTTTCCTTACATAATCTGATCTGAATCTATTTTATACATTCCAGGGTATTTAATAGTTTTTTCGCGTTTTTATTACTGAACAAGCACCAACGTTATTACAAGCGAGTATAGTGGATCTATGGTTATACATAATTGGGTTAACCAGTATTCATATCTATAGCATTTACAAAGCATTAGCTGTACTAACAATGATTAAAGCCTTTAATTTGAAGGGTTTTAAAAGTTCAAAATTTTGAAAATCTTGGAAATCTAAATATGAGGGTAATTTTTGAAATTTGAAATTTTTGCCATGGTGGACAGACAGACGGACAGACAGCTTCCCAGGAGCATAAGCGAGTATACAGAGCTAAAAATGTGTATCAGAGCGGTCTATAGCGCGGGTACCTTTTTGCCTTTTCCCACACCTATCGATTCGAATCGGTATAAGAACTTAATCTAAACTTTTTTCAATTCGTTTCTCATATTAAAGACGAATTAAATATGTATTCAAATGATTAATATATTCCTGAGATTTAATGTCATTATTTCGTGTTTAGAATTCAGATTCGCATAAATTATATTCATTTTTATTCGATTACTTCATTAAGTGATCAAATATTTTTCAACCGAATCAAATGATAATTGCAAATAAGTGGTCGTCTGCATAACAGAGCCCAATGCAGGCCAAGGAGGTAAACATTTCAGGACATTGTCTGAATATTTGTGGTCATCTTGGTATAAATTCTAGATTATATTTGAAAATGTATTAACTGAGCTGTAATCACTTATATTTAGGTTCACACTAACCACCCGTTCGGCATCCTTGTTCCCTTGTTTCATTTTGAGCGAAAGCCCTGTAATGTAATTCATATCTATAGAGTCACAGATGACTGACCACTGAAGACAAGTGAAGTACAACTACTCTGACTCTGTCTCTAACTCTTGATCTCTCAGCGGACAGACTAATAGACAAAAGGAGAGCACCGATAGATAGGGAACGGAATAACACATACAGACAAATAGGTTATATATATATATATATATAGAGAGAGAGAGAGAGAGAGAGAGAGAAAACGAGTGCCGAATATAATGGTTGAGTATTACTGTTGTGTCCGCACACAACACATACAGTATCTCTCTGTGCAATATACAAATGTGTTCACAAATTTCTGGCCAAACATTGATAACAATGAGAGACAGAACAGTCATATCTCTCTGTGCTCTGACTGAGAGTATTGTATATAAATTTAATATTATATAAAAGGGTTCTTCACTTATGCTCTCATAATATCGTAGCGTATATTCACTTACTCTTCAATACAGTTATCTCTCTATATATCTAACTATTGCAGCGTTAAGTAACTGTCTGTGCGTGTGGTTCAGCCTCATTGTTCACTGGCCTCCCTGTGCTCTCTAGAAAATATTTATGTTCAGTACTGGAAAAGTCAGGCAAAACAAAAGGAAAACATCAGAAGAAAACTATTCTCTATTTCAATCCAACAGTATTCTAGTCTACACTCAATTCTATACACATTTTCACTCTCTATAGAGCACTCCTGTATTGTCTCTACTTTTCTCTACTCTTCTATACTATACTATTCTGTGTATAAAAATGTAGAATAAAATAAATGTGACGATCAGTATAGCTATGCTCTGTCTGTGTGTCTCCTATTCTGGTCTGTAATGGAATTATCGGTTTGGGAGGAATTGTTTCAGCACTAGAAGAGAGCACCGAATGGAGAATGCAGTGTAAAATATGATGATAACATTTTCGGCACCAGAGCTCGAATAAACAGAAATACATATAAATTCTGAGTGAGTTTCACAGCTCTTATACTCTGTTGTAAAGAAAGTACCACTACTTTAATGGTCTGTCGTTTGCACTGATTTTCAAATGCTTTTATGTGTTGTTGAGGTTTGCATAAAAATAAAATCAAAACAATATATATAAATATCAGTGAATGCATGGGCTCAGCATTCAAACAGAAATTTGTGCCAGGGTAGATACAAATGCTTTCTTATACGGTTAGTTTCATATACTGTAGTTGTATTGTTGTTTTGAATATTTATTGTATAACTGTATATTAAACCGTATATACAGTACATCTTAAAGACAATAATTAAGATAATGACCACATTCATTTGAGCCTATTTTAATTCGAATTATCAAGTAACTTAATTGAATACATTGAATCAGAGATAGGCAATGGGTCTGACGACAGGGGGGTATGCCAAAAGGGGTACAATGAATGATTTTGAGGGCCAAAAGTGCCCCATTTTCGCGTTTTTTCCTCAAAAAGATCGAAAATTAGAAGGGGGTATGCCTCAGCAAAATCACAGGGGGTATACCCCTACCTGTACCCCCCATTGCCTATCTCTGCATTGAATACGGGTAATGCCAAAGTATAATGTATTTGAAAACCAATGAATGAATGAATGAATAAATAAATAAATAAATAAATATTTTGCTCAACAAATACAGTAGCCATTGTGTAAGTCAGTAGTAATATTTGACCTGCATATATTTAAGCTCCACTTCAAACCTGTTCAGTCAGTTATCATCAACGCATCAAAAATATAATGACTTTTATTTAAGAAATTTCTTTACTCTGTCTTCCCTCTGGAGTGCAAACAAATATTTTTTATATTTTATGCGTATATTAAACAAATTCAAGAATACTATGAATAATAATCAATTCAACAAATAACACACAATATATTTGCCTGGTAGTTGATATTATTGCTAGTTGATAATTGTAATAAAAGTATAATTCAGAGATAGGCAATGGGTCTGACGACAGGGGGAGTCAGCCAAAAATTTGGTCAAAAGGGATACAATGACTCCATTTTTTTGGCCAAAAAGTACCCCATTTTCAAGATTTTTCAACAAATCATCGAAAAACAGAGGGGGTCAGCCTCAGTCAAAATCCTAGGGGGTTAACCCCCCTCTACCCCCATTGCCTATCTCTGGTGTAGTTATATTATTTTACGTTTATTAACAATAATAAAAAGAGTGTATTATATAATATGTTGCGAACCTAAACATTGGCTTATCTGCTATTATTTGGGCCTCATTTCAGTTAATAGTTTTCTTCTTTCATCTAATTTTCTTTTTACTCCCTGTGCTCTCTATTGTCATATATTTAGTTAATACGAGGTTTTAGGGAAAAAATAATTTGTTGTTATATTTCAAACTGATATTAAATACTTTTGGCAAAATAAAGTACATTTTTCTCTGGTATTCATTGTTTAGAATAAATATAACATAAGAAACGTTATAAATGAATAATAATTTATTCCGAAGACAAATAAGAAATATATAAATTAAAATATTGTTGGAAAACATAATTCAGAAGTTATTGTAATTTATTGCTAAACTTATTCTTTGAATGAAAGTAATTATTTAAATATATTTATTATTTTGTTTAATATTTTTCTCTACAAATGATTTATATAAGTATTTATTTTTTTTGTAAAGAATTACACGAAAAAAGAAATATTATATTTAAAAAGAATTTTCTGAATCAGTCTTTTATTTGATACAATCTCCGGTATCCGAACTGACAGTTCATATTGATATTCGCTTAAATTAATACCAATTATGTAACTCTTGTATTCAATAAATCATTTTAGGCTAAATCTTAAATATGAAGTTGATAACTTTAAAATGATATTAAATGAGTAATTAGCCTGTTCTATTTATACCTATAATAATAATTTGAATTTAGATTGAGCCAGGCGCGAACTGAAACTTTCCATAACCTCATAGGCATGAACTGAGTCAAGATTTTATGTATAAATTTCTATTCGTTTGAATCCTATTAGTAATGATTAAAAAGTTAAATCCAATAAACTATTTATTCAACTCTATACTAAAACCCAATGTTTGACTGACTAGTCTCTCAGTAACTATTCAATGTATGTTAAGAAAAGCATATATAAGGAGATGTAAAAATGTATATAAAATCATTCGAATACTAGCTGTCAAAGAGCTAACATCAAACTGAAATAAAGTTTTTATGAAACTACGCATATTGTAACGTCATTTCGTCACTCCGTCCGTATGCCTGTCCGTAAGCCAGCAATTCTGTACATACGCCTATTTTGGAGCAAATAGATCAGTTCCAGCGTCGTAATCAGGGACGCGACTGATATTGCCTAGGACT
>JAQIWA010002206.1:0-14219 GCA_034693305.1 Eueremaeus valkanovi
ACCTTGGAAGGGAAGGTCTTTACTAACAACGGGATAGATGGTTAGGGTATAGGTCTTTGCTAACAACGAGAACTTTATGCTAGAGAAGTCTTTGTTAACAACGAGACTTTGTTTGAAAAGTGGAGAAATTCTATGAAAAAGTAGTAAAAAATGTATAAATTTTATGAAAAAGTAGTGAAAAATAGAGAAATTTTATGAAAAAGTAGTGAAAAATGGAGAAATTTTATGAAAAAGGTTGAAATTTGATGAAAAAGTAGAGAAAAAGGGCGAAATTTTGTGAAAAAGTAGATAAAAGTTAGAAATTTGATGAAAAAGTAGTGAAAAATGTAGAAATTTGATGGAAAAGTAGAGAAAAATGAAGAAATTTGATGAAAAAGTAGTGAAAAAGTTTAAAATTTGATGAAAAGTCGTGAAAAAGGTTAAAATTTGATGAAAAGTAGTGAAAAATCTCGAAATTTGATAAAAAAGTAGTGGAAAAGGTTAAAATTTGATGAAAAAGTAGCGAAAATTGTAGAAATTTGATGAAAAAGTAGAGAAAAATGGAGAAATTAGATGAAAAAGCAGTGAAAAATTGAGATTTTTGATGAAAAAGTTGTGAAAATGCAAAAATTGATGAAAAAGTAGTGAAAAATGGAGAAATTTGATGAAAAAGTAGTAATAAATGTAAAATTTTTTAGAAAAAGTAGAGAAAAAGGTCAAAATTTGATGAAAAAGGTCGAAATTTGATGAAAAATGTCGAATTTTGATGAAAAAGTTGAGAAAATTTGTAAAATTTGATGTAAAAGTGGAAAAAATGTGTGAAATTTGATGGAAAAGTAGAGAAAAAAGGAGAAAATTGATGAAAATGTAGTGAAAAATAAAGAAATTTTAAGAAAAAATAGTGAAAATGGAAAAATTTGATGAAAAAGTAGTGAAAAATGGAGAATTTTGATGAAAAAGTAGTGAAAAATGAAGAAATTTGATAAAAATATGTGAAAAATGAAGAAATTTGATGAAAAAGTAGAGAAAATGTGTGAAATTTGATGTAAAAGTGGAGAAAATCTGTTAAATTTAATGGAAAAGTAGAGAAAAGGTTGAAATTTGATGATAAAGTAGTGAAAAATGGAAAAATTTGATGAAAAAGTGAAGAAAAAGGTCGAAATTTGATGGAAAAGTAGTGAAAAATTGAAGAAAATTGATGAAAATTAGTAAAAAAAAAGGTCGAAAATTGATGAAAAAAGTGATAAATGGAGAAATTTGATGAAAAAGTAGTAAAAAATGCAGAAATTTTATGAAAAAGTAGTGAAAAATGTAGAAATTTTATGAAAAAGTAGTGAAAAATGTAGAAATTTGATGAAAAAGTAGAGAAAAATGGAGAAATTGATGAAAAAAGTACTGAAAAATGAGGAAATTTAATGAAAAAGTGAAAAATGGAGAAGTTTGATGAAATATGTCAAAATTAGGCTAGAGAATGGCTGGAGTTGGCAAGAGAATGGCTGGAGTAGGCTAGTGAATGACTGGAGAAGGTCAGAGAATGGCTGGAGAAGATTAGAGAATGGCTGGAGTAGGCTAGAGAATAGCTGGAGTAGGCTAGAGAATGGCTGGAGAAGGCTAGAGAATGGCTGGAGTAGGCTGGAGAATGGCTGAAGAATGCTAGAGAATTGCTGGAGAAGGCTAGAGAATTGCTTGAGTAGGCTAGAGAATGGCTGGAGAAAGCTAGAGAATGGCTGGAGAAGGCTAGGGAATGGTTGGAGTAGGCTAGAGAATGGCTGGAGAAAGGTAGAGAATGGCTGGAGAAGGCTAGGGAATGGTTGGAGTAGGCTAGAGAATGGCTGGAGAAAGCTAGAGAATGGCTGGAGAAGGCTAGAGAATGGTTGGAGTAGGCTAGAGAATGGCTGGAGAAAGCTAGAGAATGGCTGGAGAAGGCTGAAGAATGGTTGGAGTAGGCTAGAGAATGGCTGGAGTAGGCTAGGAAATGGCTAGAGAAGGCTAGAGAATGGCTGGAGTAGGCTAGGAAATTCCCTTCAAACAACTGCTTATTTTCAATCCCTATTCCACTCAACTTTCAATTCATATCCAAGGGAGGGCTCATTGAGGTTACGAAAGTGGTGATAACATTTAACTGTTCAGCTTGTTTTAAAATATTTTGTGACAATTCTCATATTTGGCGAACCATAGCTATAATACATGTTTACTCTGTACACTAATCAGCGCTGCCATGTTAGAGCCCAGGGCATACTTGTAATCAGATGTGTTTGGAACCCTTCCTGATTTAGAGATAAATAATGGGTAGTTTAGACCCTTTTCCTCGTAATGATCCAGAATTGGCGTATACTCTGTCTGATGTAGAGTCTCCTCATCTCTGAATCAGTGGCCATCACATGAGCGCCCATTCTATGGGTTGACCTCAAAAAGGAGTGCACGAGTTGTCAACAATATTTGTTTTGTGATATCTTCTAAATTATATTATAGTCAATGAGAGATCAAAGACATAATAATAATCATAAAATAAAATGATTTGCTTTTGCTATAAGTCCTGAATCGACTGAGTCCTAGACAGTAGTCTTTATTGAAAAGATTGGACACAAATACTAATATAATACACACAAAAATATATCGAAATATTAAGAGTATTACATCGAATGGACGGCTATATAGTGTATGGACTGGTCTTTATATAACTATACCAATGATGTCAACCAAATAAATAGTTCGCTTAAATGACAAACGATTAAAGGGTAGCAAAAAATTATTGCTTCCAATGAAAGGATGTTTGAAAAGAGAAAATAAAACATTAAATAAAAAGTGAAATGAGTTTCAGTTTTGAGACCATAGACAGAGAAAGTAAGGTTAGGTTTATCTAAGTATATAACGTGTATAAACATCTGCTAGAAGTGTGGAGAAAGTTATTTGGAGTAGTGTTGAGTCCGAAGTGATTGGACATGGGTTGTGAGTCGAGGGCTTAGATGTCATCTCAATTCATGTTTGGCCACTCTCTCAAAGCGTGTGTCTATCCTCTGAGACACGCTTTCATAGCAGAAGCGCTTTAATGCAGTTTTATTCGCATTCAACTTAAATGCATTGTAGGCTTTGATTTAGTGACCAGAAGTCCAGTAAGTCTTTATTGAGTCCAAAGCAACCGAAGATGTCTTTCGCTTTTCACAGTCCCATCGCTTAATCGCTGACTTTTACTTTACGCGTCATTAAGCCATACACAGTAAGACATATTCGGCCAGTAAGTCATTGGACGGAACACACTCTGCAAACATAGTGTCCATCAAAATCATGAATTGTAGCCAATCTAATGTCACACAATTCAGTTCAGTTCAGTTCAGTTCAACTCAGTCTTCAATTCTATATTCCATTGGATTCGCAAAACTATTTCTTTTTTACGCTTAAGTCTATCTCCCGGGACATCCAATATTATATTACTTACTCAGACAATGTCTGCAATGGTTGAGCCAATTCTGATAATGTTATTTGTTTAAAGCGTTTTCACCACTTTTTCATCGATGACGTGCCCAACATATCTCTACTTTTACTCCTTATTTATTACCCAATGTTTGCTTCAATACCGGGAATGGAAGGTATGCTACGAAGCGATAATCATTTGGCCCACAATGTCAGCTCAGGTTCACATATCTTAAGCTCTATTTTACAGACTATCCGCTTATTGTTATATTAGATATCCTTTTTGTTTGATAGCACTGTCAGAATTCAAGGCACAAAATATTAGTTAATTTTGAGATTAATTCAAAAACATTATATTTTTGGCAAAATTCTGGAATTCTCTGAATTATATTAGATTTTTATATAAATATTTTCAAACAATTTTTATTTCTCATCCATTTCTGTTAAATTACATCAATTTCCTGCTTGGATTTCAATGACTTATAAATATTTGCGTTCTTTTTGCATTAGCCCACACATTGAATTACAGTAAAAGAAATAATATTCTGTAATATTCTGTATCAGATCTTTTGAAATACTAGGGAATAGGCGGTCAAACATTGTGTGTTCGATGTGTGCTATTCTGTGTGTTTGTTCTCTGCCAGTGCTATTAGGATCAGTCGTGTGACTACTTTTACCTCAATTGCTTTGCAGCTAAAGATTTTAGCTTTTATTTTGAGGCAAACTCTACTTAATTAGTAGAGCGACCAAAACCATAGAAACAAAGCTCTGAACTCTGTCTTAAATAATGTTTTTTCGTTTTTGTTTGATTTAATTCAAAGTATATTTTTATGAAAACAACTACTAATGCCTTAACATTGGCTTAGAGTCAGTCTTCAATTCAAGAGAGACTCCGGTAATGTAGACAATGGACACTCGCGCACAATCTTTTGAGTAGAAAATCGTTATTTCCGGTCAGAGTTTCCTTTCTGTGAATCAATGCATTCTAATAACACTTTCGTATATAATATCATTGCATGAAGAATGAAAAAATGCCTTCCCTCTCTGCCCTCTATATGCCCTCCCTCTCCCTATCTCTCTCTGCCTTCAGTTTCTTTTTCTTTGACGCCTTTGAGCCAACAAAACGCAAAACGATTTTTTGATAAATATCTTATGGCATATACTCTGTATATATAACTCTATTATTTATACTTTATTACTCAGCTATTACTGGACTCAATACAGTTGGGTGTCAGGGCTGGCCATTCTCTTAACCCAATCCTATGCTCAATTTATGTATACTATTTCTTAAAATAAATATGGAAATTCACATAGGAGCACTATCATGTGCACTAGTAGAATTAATCGAAATAGGACCAGCACACAATTTATATATTTTCTTGAGAGTAAAACTTACGGAATATCTAAAGTTTATTCGACACAAATAATCTTTAGAGATACTTCGGCACAACCCTGATTATACTCAATAGTATTGAATATATTTAGTTTTTATCAGATAGACATCCGTATGAAGTGGACATCTCTGGCCAATAGAAGTAGAGTTTAAGGTATAGTTTTGGGCGCATATCGTGTTATCATATTTTTAGAAACAGTGTCTCTAATATTGTATATCAAACACAATAGTATAGAGTAAGCAAAGAATATACTGTAGAGTGAATCGCATCAGAAAAGGCCAACTGATTAATGTTGGAGTTTATGTGAAACTATTCGCACAAAAATCGTTTCCTTAGACAACATTCTTCTCGCACTGCAATCATAGACACACTCACACTATGTGTTCACTGATTCCAAAACTGATTTCCATATAAGAGCTGTCAAAATCAAATCTTCGCCTAAAAATACTTTTTATCATTTCGTGTGAAAATTGAGAACAATTCAGAATTCTATCGATTTAAATGAATGATATATTTCTGGAGTTAAATCTTTTTATATATCATATAAAAGAATAAGAGAGAGTAAAGCGAGAAAAATAGCTTTATATCGAAATTAGGGCACAATTTAATTTAATGTTCTTCTCTTTGCAATCATGTCATTTTTTCATGCCAAGTGTGCGGGGAGGGAGAGAGAGAGGGAGAGGAGAGAGAGAGAGAGAGAGAGAGAGAGAGAGAGAGAGAGAGAGAGAGAGAGAGAGAGAGTTCAGCAAAAACTTTTGCTACGAGTGCTAGTTTTCCCATACAATTATATAAGAGAAGGGAATCTCATGTTTCGGCCTTTGTTTGATCCGCCTTTCATGTTATCGTCTCTTATTATACCGAATTCACTGCACATATTGTTTGCCCGAACTTTGCAAAAAAGTCCTGCTTTTTGGCCAAATCATAAACATTGTTATAATAGTAATACGTTTAAGCATCCAATGGATTCGCCCTTTTCTGCATCTTTACTGTGAGTATATTCTGTATATTCTATGACAACTATAACTAGGATTCCAAATGCAAACCAGAATATTATTGCATTTGTAATGCGAGACAACATCTCTTGAGTTTTTAGTTATATTTTCCAATTTATGGCAGCAATGGTTAGGATTCATATCCAATGTCACCACTACTTCAGATATGATTGTTTTGTATCTCATGTCTTATCACTTGATTGTATAATATTGTAGAATAGTCTTTACTGTTTACGACAATAGCCAGGTCAGTGCACCACAAACGCCACAATAGGTCCCAAACATACTGTTCTCTATCCAAACAAAGTTCAGTAAAACTCATTCCAATCGTTTCGCCTTTTTTTGATCAGTTTTTTCTGAAGAACTAAAGCTCTCGTTATATAACAGTATTTTTCTTTTCTTTCCTTTTCTTTATATTTTCCATTAACTCATATTTATATAATAAAAATACAGTATATATATAGGAATTGAATGGTTTGGCATCAAAAACGTTTTGCATATATTGTATAATATTTGTGTTATTCTTACAGATCAAACACACAGAATGTTTGGTCATTTGATATTAGCTCCAAATGAAAATATGAGCTTTTCTTTAAACTTTTGGGAATTAAGAAAAAGCTAACAAATCGTGAATAGAAAGCATTAAATATGAAAATAATAATAAATCAATTATTTCATGCATTAATAGAATTAATAATTTAAATTCATTGCGTAAAGCCTTCTCTTTAATAGCTTTAAATTGATTATTGCTATAAATTTTCAATGAATTTTATTGACTCTGAAAAAACGAGAGGAGAGAGAGAGAGAGAGAGAGAGAGAGAGAGAGAGAGAGAGAGAGAGAGAGCCAAAGCAAAATATTCTCTCTTTATTTCTCATAAATTTTTTTATTATTGAATGATTTTTATATGCCTTTTGTTTTCTATCAATTCTGTTGTTACTATAGAAACATTGAATTAGTTCTGAAGCGAAACAATGGTCAGAATGTGAATCATATATTGTATGACTTTTATACACTCATAGTAAACAAGGTGCCATAGTATTAGATCAGCAAAATCATTCTAGACAATTTATAATTTAACGATTGTGTATATAAATAAAATTATTTTATATACCTTGATAAGTTTAATTTTAAATGTCTTCTAAGAATTGCCAAAAGACCGTCATTGTATGAGAAATTGCCCCCAGTCATTTCTTTTGATTTCTATTAGATGAACAGTTAATTTGTCCAGGATTAATAATTAGCATATATTTACTGTATTTAGACTGAGTATGCACTTCCACAAACAAATATATATAATGCATCCAGGTAGAATTTTGATTTTAGAATAAAACCCACTAAATATCTGTTTATGTATTTAATAATTAACTATTTTTTCACTAATTCTTTATAAGATTCACAGAATGTTAGATATCTTCGAATCTTTGAATTTTGATTGTCTAGAACCATATTGTGTGAACCTTGCTCATTCCTAGTCTAGCAATGTTAGTCAATATATTGCTGAATATTTTGTGCTAAATATGACGTTACATGACTCGAACCAATGTATTATTTGGAGGCAATTTGAACGCAACTTCATATTTATGGCGATTGAAACTGCAGTACAGTATATATGGCTTTCAGGCATCGACTTCATGACCATAACTATAACGAATCGCTTTATGAAATAATATCCCATAAGTCTTGAGACACAGTTCTAACAGCAGATAGAATATTATGCGATTCAGTCCAATGCGATTGTCATTATATTTCATGTTTACACAAAATTAATTGTTCGCAAAGTAATTAATTTCTATAAATTTAGCATAAGTTACATAAATATATGAAATAAAATTTTTTATTGTATTTTCAAATATTATAAATAATTTTTATGTTCGACTATAAAAACTAATTAAGTGATTAAAATTTTAATTTTTTGGTAGAATATAATGATTATTAATATTTCAACTTTTCTTTTCTATAATATTTGCTATTCGTTCAGAAAATTTATATAAAAATATTTAATTTCTTTGATAACTCTAACCATTGAGTTATTAATAATAAACGAAATTAAGTTTTTTTTTCAAAAAAAATTGTGCAAAATATTTAATATACAGTATTTCAGATAATCAATCAAATAACCTGAAAGTCACTCATAAAGAATTAATATTTCAATTTAGTTGCGAATAAATTCAATGCCAAAAGCATTTTGAAAATTATTTTTTCTACTTTTCGCTCATAATATATGCGAACGAATCTAAAGGTGTTTTTGGGAATCAAATGAATCAAACAGATGACAAGTAGGCCAGACATCATTGGCAATTAACCCCCGGCCGATTGAATCTGACTTTTTGTGATGTGAAACACCAGTGACTGATACAATAAAATGATGTCAGCTGTAGATTAGCTCGGATACATTAAACTTTTGCCTATGTGTGCTTCCAGTGCCAATCCAAACCATAGACTACAGTACTGTTTAATTTGAGTTCGGATCGACTCAACCATTAATTAAAGAGAATGGAAACCAATAGAAAAAATAGCAGAGAATGTAAGTGTGCCCTCAAATGGCTGCAAAGTGTTGTGAATGGGGGCCGGCATACGAGCATCACTAATTAGTCTAATGAGTTTTTCCTATTAAATTATATTCTCTTTAGTGTAGTGTTCGGTACAGTTATAATAATTGTTCGGCACTGCTATTGAATTAGAATAACTTCACATACATTTCCACTCAGTTTGTGCTCTACTGTATAGCTCTGTACAGCCATTCCAACCGTATTCTCGATTCTAACTGTACTTTGGATTAGACCTCAAAATGAACATCAATTCCATAAATATATAATAGTTTATACGCAATGCAACAAACGTGACGGCAGTTTCACTTATATCTACTATCAGTCTGAGGCCGTGACTGTACAATAGAAACACTGATTTGCAGAGATGACTATATCAGAAAAATGTGTTTGAAATGTGACTAAAATAGTCATCTCTGCAAAATAGTCATTTCTATTGTACAGTCACAGACATTATAGTAGATAAAAACGCAAAGCCCTTTCACGTCTGGTTTGAACGGAGTTGTACTTTAGGTTTAATTAGGCGAACACACATTCAGGTATATATTAATATGACTACTGTATGAGGTATAGCCAAAACACTACAATAGTCCGCAAAATTTGCTCTAATTTCGCCTAAAATTAATTATGAATTGATTTAATTATTTTTATTTCTTCAAATTCGGTCATTTTTATAGTATTTGTTCGGCTAGTTTATGCCCTGAGTTGCTTCCATTCCCCGAATTTACATGAATACTGTATCTGAATGCTAATGGTATGTACAGCATATATAGCTGTACTACAAATCTAAACTTCCAAACACTTTATTCGTCATCTTTTTTATTTTCCACTTCTTTTGCTTTTGTGTCTTATCTTTATTTTCATCGCTTTCTGTATAGCATTGGAAAACATTTTTTTTATTCACTGAAATGTTTTTATTCTTTATGTAAGTTTTCAGCAAAAAATATCGACAGCAGTTATAACTTTGAGGGAACCGATAGCTTGTACAACAGTACCCTAGTAGCTTAACTCATATATGATTGTTGCCTTTGAGCTCAATCTTCGTCTTCTTTTTCTTCACTTTCTTCCGCAATGTATTCCTTTCGCTGAGTAATGAATATATACTTTACCTGCGATTCTATGAATTTCTGATTTTTTTCCATTTTTTATATCAATTTCTGTATTTGATTAATAGAAATAGTGAGTACTGTATAACTCAATTGAATAAAATTAACGCAACTTCGCATCAAATCCAATATTTTATGTGTTACTACTCTATTCGGCACTTCTTTTCGGTCTATTTGTTAGAGAGAGCGAGAGAGAGAAAAGAGGAGAGAGAGAGAGAGAGAGAGAGAGAGAGAGAGAGAGAGAGAGAGAGAGAGAGAGAGAGAGAGAGAATGATGGTTAATCTATACAGTACTAGTCATTTCATATCTATGTCTATCTAAGGACACACTTTTGAGCATATATTCAGTCATAACATCATATAATCATTTCAATTGATTGCGATTTACATTTTCTCTCTTTTCTTATTCGGTTCCTCCATGTGCTGCACAGGCAGGCACAGACCTAATATTATATAAGTTGGATGTCGTTTACATAATGTTATAAAGCGATGCACACCAGTCAAGCTTACACATAGACATTAGACTCTATGCCATTCCCTCACATGTTTTGCATTCATCTATTATTTTCTTATATTATATTTTTGATCCTAAGTTAGCAAAAGAGCGATTCTTTTCATCTCAATTCTCACTGTATGTATGTTTCGTTTGTCATTTAAACACATTCTCTAAAGTCTTTTATATCTCATTCGTATTATCGACGCAAACATATCATTCGCCAACAGATAACAGATTTATTCAAAATATGTCCGGAAATATATGAATACTAATAATTTTTAAATAAATTTCGTCAACATTTTGAACAATTGAAGCAACTTTTTTGAATCTATTATGTTTTTCGATGCATTTTTAGTGAAAAAGTATGAAATTTGATCCAATTAAAAGAGAAAATCAAATGTCAAGTTCATTTGAATACCAAATCTTTACAATTATAATATTATTTTAATTTATTCCTTATTTAATCAATTGATAGGAATTTGTTAATAAAATCAATACAAAGAATGCAATAATTCTTATGCAAATTGATTGGCGAATAGACACGAATTGTTTAAATGTTTTTCTTATTATTATATAATATACTGAATATGCGTTTGAATTGAGATCAATGGCAGGAAATGTAAATGATTTGATATATTGCTATTGAAAGTTCTTTACTGCACAGTATAGTGGATGTGCTGTTGCAGTATTGCCAGTACAGGCAAGAAAAAAACTTTCCTTCCCTTTTGCTAAACAAATGGCTCGACTGAGTGACAATCAATTTGCATGAGATGCCCATCCATTGTATATATAATAGACTAATAGAATCGATAATTTTGTTCTCACTCTCACTGCTCTTATTTTATAAGTATTTCGTAAATACCCGAAGAGAACAAAGCATTTTATAAGTGAAGTACACTTAAAGTTTGCTAACAATTTGTGTGTTAAAGCAAACCTCATATAAAAAAATTCACACCAGAATAGACTCGAGAGTATATGACTTCTATTTCTCTTTTCTAATGTAACACTTTTTTCTTAAAACAAAAATTTGCTTTTTTTCTAATAAAAAGACGTTTTTATTCTGATGTTAGAGAAAATTGATTTTTGTTCTTATATTCGCATGAATTGAAAATTCTGTCGGTTTATAATGGAGTAATCAGAATATGATAATTAATTAATTAACGGGCAATGAGTTTAATTGAAATTATTCGCCAAACAGTTTTGATGACATTCTTTCAATGTTTCGGAAAAATGAAAATCTCTGTTATTATACAAAAATCGCGTCATTTGTCAGATAATGAACGTATTCTTCATATTTTATGAATTATTTATTAATCTCTTATTTAAAACTCAAAAAGCCTTTTCTCAATAATGTAAGTAAAAGTGATTGAAGTCTTCTCTGGGTTTAAAAGTGTAAATAATTAACGAATGAAATTGTGTGCAAAATATTAATATTAATAATGCATTTACACATTAGTTGTCTTAAGACATGTGCAGACTATGCAGAGAAGGTATGTTTCAAATGGAGCATAAAATGCAATCGTTTGCTCACTTATAAGCACTTCTTTGATCCAGTACCCAGGTTCATTCCTGAAAGAACATTCTGATTAATGAACACTCAAGAAAATTAAATGTTAGAAAATTCGTTTGAATTCAATGCGAGCGAACAAATAATTTAAAAATATCACATGTCTCACATGATTTCATTTATTTGAATAAATCTGAATCCGTTTCATACAAATAGCGGACAAAATAAAAATTTTACTTAAATTTTCAATTAAATAGTATTGAATTTCTGCTATTAATCAGACTTTCGATATAAAAGAATATATTTGTTGCGCTGGTGCTGAAGAATCAAAGGTATGAAAAGGTCGGGAAAGTAATCCCGATTCAAATAATTCATGAACACAGCTATCAATCTTCTTTCAATTCACAAAGTTGTCAAAACTTTCTCAATTGTTAGAAATGCAATATTTTTTTTATGTCTCATAAATAATATTGTGATAAAACTCCAGTTATGCTCAACTTATCTTAAATATATTCTCTGCTCTATTATACCAAACAGTTTAGAATTTACAACAAAAATCAAAACTGTATTAAAATATTGTTCATTATATTCATTCATATGTTAGAAATATAATTGAAATTAAACTGAAAACATCGACTGAAAAATATCTAGCACAAACCTTTACTTTTCCACTAATTTTCATTTATCAATGATTAGAAATCTAAAGGTAAGAATCAGTGGATTAATAATTTATATAAAAAGGAATATATTTTTACACTTTTTAGTATTGCAACAAAAATTATAGTAAATAAATAAAATGATAGTCAAAGTGAGAGAAATCAAATCTAAATCTTTTAGTACTAACTCGTAGTGAAGGCAAAAAATCTATTAAAGGCTAAACAAGTTTTAATGTCTCCAAACTTTGGACAGTAATCTAATTATACAAAACAGAAGAGCTTTAGAAATAAATCCGTTGAAAAATTTATTATTTCTAATTAAATTTGATTTATAGAGAGCGCCGACACTTCAAACCAGCAATTTGAGGACAAGAATCTGAACAGAACAGATGATTGCAAACTTAACTGTATTATTCTGATATTTGAGGCTAAATGTCATCTTTGAACACAAGCAGTGTATTTCCAATCATAGACTACAGTATAATATTTTTCAATCAAATGACACTTAATTTTTGTTATTTTACTTTTGTTAGCCTTTAGTTAATGAATAAATACTTAACTAATTTCGGGCATTAATTGAATTATTCTGAGCTATTATTTTGTTCCTTTCGTTAGTCATTAATCAAAACCTCTTTTATGTGATATATCTTTTAGTATACGTATCAGACAATCAGTATTGCAGTATTGTGTGCATCGAAGCAAACAAAACCACTTTATATATCAGTTGAATATCTGAACTAAACTATTGTCTGCATGTATTAAATGGCAGACAATCTCTGATATGCATTACACACAATATTTTTTGTTTGAAGATTAAAAGTGTTCATAAAATTGAGTGCTGTGTCGGATCACATAATTATCTATTGCTCTAAATTATCATATTCTTCGAATCACTGATATTTCATAAGGGTGTGAGTCCTGTCCTCTTGGCTCGTTAGCCTTTGATTATAGTATCAAAAATTGTGTTTAATGCAAAATCAAGTCATAACATAACTATCCATTTTTCTTTGACTCAACTATCACTTTAGGAGTGAGAACATCAAAATCTAGATTATTACTGCCCCACATCATTTAAGTGGAGGCCAACACTTTATTCTATGCGCTATTATAATATACTGTATTATACAGTACAGTACAGTATTATACTGACAATACTGTTCACTGCTTTGCTATAAGTTATTCTGTATATAACCCAATGCCTGGCTTTCAGGTACAGTCTTCTGAACTTTCATTCTCTTGAAATTCAATACTCAGGAAATAGAAGTTTATTATATTGTAATTAATTTTATTCATCAGATTCTAACAAATTAATGCCATTTATTATATTTATAAAGATTTCTAATTTATTGTATTGTATCGAAAGATTATACTAAAACAGATGTGTCAAGGTGGGGGGTCTGGCAATAATAGGTAAACCCGGTTTTTGGGCGCCATTTTGGCAGACATTTGCTTTGCTATTTTACCCCTCCTCCAAACCCTCTAGACTTACCGACATTTGACATCTCTGATATCAAAATTATAGAACAATTTAATGTTTAATTATTTAAATATGTTTTCGATCATTAATATTAACGTTAAAAATCTGAACAAATTTATGTTAAGCCTTATTAAGCTTTAATTTTTGGTAATATTAGCCGAAAATCTCATTTTCTTCTTAAGAACTTAAAGCTAACACTCCATTAAAATCTGGCCTATCGTCAAACGAATGCTAAACTCAACAATGAATGCCACCTATTTGTCCGCATATTTCTCGAATAATTGTAATCTAAGAACGAATTTTCATAAATTTTATTTCAGTTCCCCATAACTTATGGCCAGATTTATCGCTTTAAATGTTCAAAAATTAATATATTGACCAAATTATCCCAACCCCTGGCTCAAACATTGCAGGGAAATGCAAATATTATTTACATATTTCATAGTATAATAGTTCTCCGATCATAATTGAGCTTGATGCAGTAACATACCATAAACAATATTTTGCCATAAACCAGAGATGCGGAAGGGGGGGTCTAGCCAAAATACCCCCCCTAGGTTTGAAAATCGGCAAAATACCCCCCCCCTAGGTTTTGACGAGGCGAGGGACCCCCCCTCGACTTTTTGCCCGAGACCTATACCGAAAATGGCGCCGA